>JAHSUH010001842.1:0-14046 GCA_025388415.1 Cynanchum wilfordii
TCTTTAGTTTAACATCTTAGTTTGATCTTTAGTTTAGAACTTTTAGATCTAATTGTTTTTCCTACTTTCTAACTTGACATAGTTTGTTCTAATCCTTCTAACTTTCTCTAATTAGATTCTTAGGTATGGTTAGTATAAGATCTAACTAGTCTTCTAACTTGTTTCTCTCTTTGATTGATTTCTATTTCATGTTCTTAGATGTATTTCCATGTTTTCATTTCATGATTCTTGATAGTTGTTATAGATATTATCTTGATTCTTAGGTATTATGTTAGAGTAGTTTAGTTTACTTCTCTTCTTAATCTTAGTTTCATTACTTGTCATTTACTTGTTTTGCATTTTCATTAGTTGTCTTACATTTCTTAGTTAGTTTTTCATTTTCATTTCATTTTATCTTCATTCCTTTATTTTCTTTAAGAGCTTTCTAGTTTAGTTAGTATTCTAATAATACCTTCAATTCATGAAGACTATTATCTAGATACTTACTTTTGTTAGGAATTGATGTTATATGTTTTTCCTTATTTTCTATCTTTTATTTGTTAGCCTTACTTTGTGTTTGATATAAGTTGTGGTATAGCTTTGCTTTTAATTTCTTCTTTTGAAATTTTTGTTAGATTTTGCATGTAGTAGATTTTTCAATAAAAGGTCACCATTATTATTAATTAGTTTTGCATCTTTAGGAATTTATCTAGTATTCTTTTAATTCTTTAGGTAATAAATATGTATAGCTTTTTGTTGAGTAGTAAGCATTCTTAGAAACTAATTCTAAGAAATGCTAGTTTTGTGACCAACATTTTTAGTTTAGTTATTTAATTCACTTCATTAGCTTTGTTACGTTTCATTTTTTTCAGATTTCAAGTATTTTGCATTGATTGTTTTTGCATATGAGTTAGTTAGTTTGCATGTTTTGTTTTTCTTTGCAATTGATTTAATATATTCGTATGAATATACTTATAATGTTTTGTCTATTATTTTCATAGTTTGCATGACTTTTATTTGATAGATTTCGATTGCATGACTTTGTTGTTCTTTGTTTTCTTTTACTTAGCATATGATTTAGATGTTTTGATTGTTTGGCCAAACTGCATATTACTTTGTAGTAGTACAGTTTGCATAGTTTTTATTTAGGTATAGTTTGCATGATGATTCATAACATTTAGGTAAATTATTTATTACATGGATTTTACCTTAATACTTATTGCATGAACAGTAGATGTACTCTCATGAGTTGCACTTTTTCTTTGTACGACTTTGTATGCTTTTGTATATATACTAGTTGCATATTTACTTGTTAGTGGAATTTGCTTTTTACATTTTGTCTTATACAGTATGCATGGTTTCTATAGTTTGCATGGCTTATATATATTTGTATGTATTTTAATTACAACTTGATATTCCAGTAGTGCTTTTTGCATATACTTTATTATAGGAATAGATGTATATATATATTATGTATCCTCATTTCCAGTAGGTAGAAGTTTGTTTTTTGTGTTCTTTGATTTTGCATGGTATTGTAAATAATGGGATATAGATTTGTTAGTTATTGTAATTGCATTTCTTTTTGTTCTTCATGAATAGCATATAGTTTGTATGTATATGTTTCACTTCTATCATATAGACATTTTACATGTTCAATTTAGAAATTCAAATGCATGAACCATTTTTGTTCTATTTTCCAGTAGCTAGATGTTTTTGTATACTTTTATACACTGCATTTTCAATAAAATTATGTTTGGGCAGTCCAGTAACATATTGGTTGCACTGCTGCTGAAATTTTTTTTTAATCCAGAAATTTGTGGTCTGTTTGTTTTTGTTCAGTTTTTGCTGAAATTTTGGACAGTGCAGTGGCAGATTTTATTTACATCACTGCTGCCTTGATTTTAATCCAGAAGTTTATTGCATGTTTGATTTTGTTCTGTTTGGGATGAAATTTTCGGGCAGTCCAGCAGCATTTTGTATGCCTCATTGCTGCTGAATTTTAAATCCAGCAGTTGTTACATGTTTTGTTTTGTTTTTGTGCAAAATTTCAGAGAGTTTTCTTCAATGTTTTTGTTGAAAGTGCCCAGAATTTTGTGAGTTGCAATCTGTTTTGGTCATTCTAAAAATTTCAGCAAGCATTTTTCCTCTGTTTTGCAGAGAATTCCAGTAGCTAATTTATGTACAACTCTGTATTTTCTCTGTTTTGTAAAAAAATTCCAGAACTGGAATTTCACTTTCCCCTGCTTTTTCCTCTGTTCTTGGCAGTAGCCGATTGCATGCACATTTTTTTTTAATTCAATTCTTTTCCTCCATTTTCGTTCAGTTCTATTGCACTTCATTTCTCTTTCTTTTTAATTCAATTCTTTCGCATGAGTTTCATTTCTTTTCCTTTCTTCCTCCATTTTTAATTCTTTTAAGCTTCCTTTTACTGTATGAATTATTTAAATTATTCTTCAATTCATTTGCATGGATGTTCTTATTTCTCATTCTTTTATTCCTTCATTCTTTTTCTTCTTTCTTCCTTTCAATTAATTTAATTCATTTTCTTTTCCTTATTTTTGATTAGATTAGCATTATTTAATAATCTTATATTTTACATCCTTTTATCCTTACTAATCTCTCTTTTCTTGTTTTGTAGGTAATGTGATTTATTTACCTTTTTTTTTTTTTTTTTTTTTTTTTTTTTTTTAATTTCTTTAAGATCGTTTGTAGTAGGACATTTTAAATTTTGTAATTTCTTTCTTTCTTTGTTTTGTTCTATTCTATCTTTCTTGATTGTTTATTGAAGGTAAAACAGGAATCAATAGGCTTCGCTACAAAACCTGGAAATGCAAGTGGAACATTTGTCCAGGCAATTTTTAGAACAAGCAAAAATGATTACTCCCTAATAGCACCGAACAAAATTCCGTTCAATAAATCGGAAGATGAGGTTATTAGGGAGGACAAAGCGAGCCTTATAAAAGTCATTGAAGAAGGAAGAAGCTCCTAAGAAAGGAACAAAATAAGTTCCAAGCATGCTTGCTCGGAAACAAGATTTGTCTTTCTTCCCTTTCCTTTTACCGCTTTTATCGAGTCATACTTGGTTTTTGGCGTTCAATATTTGTCTATATCGCTTTATTAGTGGCTGGATGTTCCAATATAGTTTTATTATCCTGTTTGTTATGTTAAATTCCCGGATGTTTCGGATAGGGTTTATTTGTTTTATTTATTTACTTTTTAGTTGATTTTATTTATTTTTACTTGGTTTTTGTACGTTTTGATTTACTTGGATTTATATGATTATCTTTTGTGTTCATAGTTTACTTTCCCGTTTTAAATTAAATTTTCTTGTTTTTATTTTTCTAGTTTTTCGCACTTATTCCCGTTTTGTAGTTTTCTCGCACTTATTTATTTTTAAAATAAGTTGTGGGGTATTAGCTTTTACACCGAGGACAGTGCAATTTTCAAGTTGTGGGGTAGGTGTGTGTTCGTTTATCTCAATTTGCAAATATTTTCAAAAAAAAATTGCCAAATTTTTGAATTTTTCAAATTTTTCAAAATGATTAGTTTACTTGAAAAGATTATTTTGTGAACTTTGTTTTGGAATTTGATTTGCTTAGCCGATGATAGATATCGGTTGTTGATTGTTGAAAGTCTCGAGATTTGATTTAGTTCATTTTGTTGATACTTGATACGAGCATGATTATAGGAAAATCCTTAAAAAACTCTTTTGACACAACTATTTTTGGTTGGTTGTTCCGATTAGTGGACTACTTTTGGACAATTATTTGAATAGTATTAAGTCTTTTGGGAATGGAAATAACTTGAATTTTCACTTGAAAAATTCTTTGAGATACTTGCCACACTTTTAATTTTCGTTGAATAAATTGTTGAATAAAAGGTTATTTGCATGTATCCTTTGCTACTTGAGCACCACTTCTTATGGGAATTGAATGCCCGGTGCCCTAAGGTCCTCGGGATCTGGGAGTCATCGGAGTGGAACTCATTACAAGGGTAGTTAAAGTTGATATTGTTAAGCAAACAATAAAAACCTTGAATAAAAGAGAATAAATTGAATAAAAATTTACTTTTGAATAAGTGGCTTGTTTCTTGAGATTTGATTGTGATTATGTCTCGTTGTTGAAGTTTTTGATCGACCGAACCACTATTTGAGTAATTTGCTTTGAAAGGAAATTTGCTATTTGGATCACTAATTGAGATAGAGCACACACTGCACTCGGGATGATTTTATGATCGTTTTTCGTATTTAAGTTGAAAATGATTTGTTCAATTTTATATTTCTTGATTTAAACATGAAAACACTTGATGAGGCATAGAAGTGAATCATTCTTTAAACACTTCGTTTATGAGATCTTTGAAAAGTAAACTAGTTAGTTTGAAATTCTTTGAGAAAACATTTATGCACTTCTATTAAATGATTTGTTTGATTCAAAATTCCATCTTTGATTTGCTTGAGGACAAGCAAAGGTTAAGTTGTGGGGTATTATGATAACGCTAAATTTGGTGATGTTTTGGAAGGGTATTTGTGCATAATTGTTGAGGATTATTAGAGTAAATTGAGATAAATATATTAATTGTGCACTTAATTGTGATATTTCTTTTTCGGGGAAGTTTGTGGAGTCAATTGATCAAAAGAGCGAAGTTTAGGGACTAAATATGCAATTTCCGGAAAGATATACAAATCCAGTCCAGAAGCACGCGCTCGGACCAAGAACACGCCCTTCCAAGCCATTGAACACGCCTTGCCAAGCTAGTGAACACGTGCTCGGTTCAAGAACACGGCTAGACAGAAGTAATAACACGGCCATCGTCAACACGCGCTCGGTGATGAAACCATCACCGAGCCCGTGTTACGTATACCAGCGAGCCCGTGTTTGGCTCTGTTCCGAGATTTTAGAGATTTTTGTGTAAAATTCCTATTTTACCCCTGTTTTGGTTATCTATAAATATTGGGATTTTTACCATTATTTAAGGTTGGATAGAGGTTTGATTAGGCTTAATTGCTAAGTGATTTTAGAGGTTTGGTAGAACTTAGAGAGAGATCTATACTTTAATTTTCCAATTTTCTTAGAGATTACTCTCTACTTGTTGTAGTATTGAGTATCTTGGGATTATTTTGGTAGGTTTGCCTCGATCCGTAAGGAAATTTACTGAATATATTCTAGGGTATTTGGGCTACACAAATTGAAGATCCAAGTTGAAGAAGCAAAGAAGAATCAAGAGAAGGAGTTGAAGAGGAAGAAGGTTTAATGTCTATGTTTCACTTTCCCCTTTTCTTCTATTATTCCTTGTTATTCTTTGTAATTAGTTAACCAACCTAGGAATTCTCATTTCTACATTTCTTATAGGTAGATTTGGTTGGTTTTATTTTACAAATTACTTGAGATATTGTGATGTTCTTGGATGGAATGATTGTGGTTTTATTAATTCGAATTGCAATTTCATTGATGACTTAGATCTGAATTTTATCTTTAGTACAAGCTTTGATTTGAGATTGTGGTTCGGATTAACACTAATTGTTAGGCCAGACCCGGATATACGATTAGTGCCAAGTTGATGTGATTAGTTTCTTATTGATGGACCAGACCCGGATGATTGATGGGAGATTGATCTTGTCAACATTCAAGTGTTCTTAATCTAGGAATTTCTTGCCACGAACCGTATGGAAGAGATTCTACTTTAGACTTGATTTTGGTGGAGCTATGATACTAGATCCAAGATTATCCTATACTTGGTATTTTGTATCCTCTTATCTCACCTATATTTTACTAAGAGTTCCTCCCAACCTTTTACTTGCTTTATTCCTTACATTGTTCTTTACTTTGCTTTCTAGGATTTAGAATTCAATCTTATCATTCTTGATATTGGTTGATTTACTTGTTGAATGATCCTTATTCACAAATCATATTCATAATTAGTTTGATTATATTTTCCACACTAGAATTTAATAGAAGTCTTAGGGAAAAACGATTTTTATAAATTTAAAATCCGAATACCACCTTATTTACTAAACAATTACGATAGGTGCTCTGCCTTATTGAGTTATTTTATTAGTGACAAACCTATTAATATTAAAGATTATTATTAGTTTTATTATTATTTATTCGATTATTTATATTATTTATATTAATATTTTATAACTCAAATTTACACATCGGTGGTGCTCAAGTAGCAAAGGATACATGCAAAACAATCTTTTATTCAACAATTTTTTCAACGAAAATTAAAAGTGTGGCAAGTCTCTCAAAGAATTTTTCAAGTGAAAACGCAAGTTATTTTCATTCCCAAAAGACTTAATACTATTCAAATAATTGTCCAAAAGTAGTCCACTAATCGGAACAACCAACCAAAAATAGCTGTGTCAAAAGAATGTTTATCAGGATTTTCCTATAATCATGCTCGTATCAAGTATCAACAAAATGAACTAAATCAAATCTCGAGACTTTCAACAATCAACAGCCGATATCTATCATCGGCTAAGCAAATCAAATTTCTAAACAAAGTTCACAAAATAATCTTTTCAAGTAAACTAATCATTTTGAAAAATTCGAAAAATTAAGCAATTTTTTTGAAAATATTTGCAAATTGAGATAAAACGAGCACACAAACCTACCCCACAACTTGAATATTGCACTGTCCTCGGTGTAAAAAGCGAATACCCCACAATTTATTTGAAAAATAAATAAGTGCGAGAAAACTATAAATACAAAACTGGAATAAGTGTGAAAAAAAACTAGAAAAATAAAAACAAGAAAATTATATTCAAAACGGGAAAGTAAACTATGAACACAAAAGATAATCATATAAATCCAAGTAAATCAAAACGTACAAAAACCAAGTAAAAATAAATAAAATCAACTAAAAAGTAAATAAATAAAACAAATAAACCCTATCCGAAACATCCGGGAATTTAACATAACAAACAGGATAATAAAACCTATATTGGAACATCCAGCCACTAATAAAGCGATATAGACAAATATTGAACGCCAAAAACCAAGTATGACTCGATAAAAGCGATAAAAGGAAAGGGAAGAAAGACAAATCTTGTTTCCGAGCAAGCATGCTTGGAACTTATTTTGTTCCTTTCTTAGGAATTTCTTCCTTCTTCAATGACTTTATAAGGCTCGCTTTGTCCTCCCTAACAACCTCATCTTTCGATTTATTTGATGGAATTATGTTCGGTGCTGTTAGGGAGTAATCATTTTTGCTCGTTCTGAAAATTGCCTGGACAATTGTCCCACTTGCATTTCCAAGTTTTGTAGCGAAGCCTATTGATTCCTGTTTTACCTTCAACAAACAATCAAGAAAGATAGAATAGAACAAACAAAGAAAGAAAGAAATTACAAGATTCAAAATGTCCTACTACAAACGATCTAGTAAAGAAATTAAAAGAACAAGAAAAATAAGAGAAAGAAATCAAAATACCTACAAAACAAGAAAAGAGAGATTAGTAAGGATAAAAGGAAATAAAATATAAGATTATTAAATAATGCTAATCTAATCAAAAATAAGAAAAAGAAAATGAATTAAATTAATTGAATGAAAGAAAGAAGAAAAAGAATGAAAGAATGATAAAGAATGATAAATAAGTATGGAATGAAATGTATAAGAAAGAAAGAAGTTTGAAAGAAATAAAAATGGAGGAAGAAATGAAAAGATTTGATAAGCATGCAAAATGGAGGAAGAAATGAAAAGATTTGATAAGCATGCAAAATGGAGTTGAAAAGGAAAAGAAATGGAATGCAAATGGAATCTGGACGATAATTTGAAGAAATAAAATGAAAAGGAAAATATGCATGCTCTCGGGTGGAAAGAACAGGGGAAAAAGCAGGGGAAATAAATATTTCAGTTCTGGAATTTGTACAAAACAGAGGAAATACAGAGATACACAATAATTAGCTACTGGAATTTTGAATAAAATAGAGGAATTAACCTTTATAGCTACTGGATTTCTCTTCAAAACAGAGGAGAACATATTCTGAAATTTTCAGAATGACCAAAACAAATTGTTACTCACAAATTTCTGGGCACTTTCATCAAAAAAAACATTGAAGAAAACTCACTGAAATTTTGCACAAAAACAAAACAGGACATGTAACAACCACTGGATTTAAAATTCAGCAGCAATGAGGCATACAAAATGCTACTGGACTGCACAAAAATTTCATCAAAAACAGTGTATAAAAGTAATTCATCAAGCTGCTGGAAAATAGAACAAAAATGCTCATGCATTTGAATTTTTTAATTTGACCATAAGAAAGAAGTGATACATACACATATAAACTACATGCTATTCATGAAGCACAAAAAAAAATGCAATTACAAACTACTAACAAATCTATAAACCATTATTCACAATGCCATGTAGAATGAAATTATAAAGAAACCATGCATAAACAAAGAAAACAAAGAACAACATTCTACCTACTGGAAATTGAAATATATTATATATATATCAACTAATCTAGTTTACTACATGCAAGAAGGACTGCTGGACGAAATTTGCAATAGAAATGCAATCCTAAATACTAATGTTACTGCCATGGAACTTTAGAAAACTAAATGCAAACTAAACTACCAAGGAAGACAAACTAATGCATCTACAAACAATTCATGCAAAACCATGCAAAAAGAAATTACACAACAGCCATGAACTAACCTACTGGAAAATGTAGTACAAACAGAAAATATCATGCATTTGCTACTAAATGAAGTGAAAAACAAAACATACAAAAACTATTGTAATGCAAAGACAAGCTAAGCTAATCTAAACTTAATTATGCAAAATGTTATTAACTATGCAAAATAATTAAATGCAATCTTTATGAACTAATATATATACTCATGACATGGAAAGTAAAGTAGATACAATTCATAAATCCTACTGTGCGCATGAATCTACAAGCTAATACCATGAAAATTTTAGCAAGCTACCTACAGTATATGCAAATTAAAATTTCAAAGCATAAATAAACAATTCATACAATATATATGTACAGTATACTGCCTAATTCAATTCCATGCATATGATAAATATACGCATGAAAAGGAAATCTACATGTTAACAATATTTCATGCAAGAGTAAAACAAAGCATGCAAATTCATGAAAGTGTACTAAATAGCATGTAAGGAAAAAGTAAGACATAAAGATCAAACAAAGCTACTAGAAAGAAAAGGTAATAAGGTAAAATCCATGCAAAATAATTTACCTAAATGTTATGCAAAATATACCTAAGTAAAAGCTATGCAAACTGTACTACTACAAAATAATATGCAGTTTGGTAAAACCATCAAAACAACTAAAACATATGCTAAGTAAAAGAAAACAAAGAGCAAAGAATTCATGTAAGCACAAAACAAAATACTGGAATTCAACATAATATGAGACAAAACATCATATGCAAAAACAATCAATACAAAATACTTGAAATCTAAAAAATGAAACGTAACAAAGCTAATGAAGAGAATTAAATAACTAAACTAGAAATGTTGGTCACTAAACTAGCATTTCTTAGAATTAGTTTCTAAGAATGCTTACTTTTCAACAAAAAGCTATACATAATTATTGGCCGTGTTCGTGGATTGAGCGCGTGTTCCTGAGCTGGTTATGTGCATCTTTCCAGAAATTGCATATTTAGTCCCTGAACTTCACTCTTTTAATCAATTTACTCCACAAACTTCCCGAAAACAGAATATTTGCAATTAAACCCAAAATCAATCAATTTATCTCAATTTAATACAATAATCCTCATTACCTACAAAACAAGAAAAGAGAGATTAGTAAGGATAAAAGGATATAAAATATAAGATTATTAAATAATGCTAATCTAATCAAAAATAAGGAAAAGAAAATGAATTAAATTAATTGACAGGAAGAAAGAAGAAAAAGAATGAAAGAATAAAACAAGAATGGAATAAAATGTATAAAATAGAAAGAAGGTTGAAGGAAATAAAAATGGAGGAAGAAATGAAAAAATTTAATAAGCATGTAAAATGGAGTTGAAAAGGAAAGGAAATGGAATCTGGACGAAAATTTGAAGAAATAAAATGAAAAGAAGATTTTTACATGCTCTCGGGTGGTGCAAAAACAGGGGAAACTGCAGGGTAAATGAAAATTTCAGTTCTGGAATTTGTACAAAACAGAGCAATTACAGAGTTATACATATGTTAACTACTGGAATTTTGTATAAAACAGAGGAATTAACCACATAGCTACTGGAAATTTCTGCAAAACAGAGGAATTGCATACTGAAATTTACAAAGTGAACAGGGCAGTTTGCATACTGCAATTGCTAGAAAGAAAATACAGCAGGGCAGTGAAGAATGCTCACTGGAATTTTACACAAAAACAGAAAATATGTACTCTAGAATTAAAATGCACAAAGGAACTGGACGAAATTTGCAATAGAAATGCAATCTTAAACACTAATGCTACTGCCATGGAACTATTAGAAAACTAAATGCAAACTAAACTACCAAAGAAGACAAACTAATGCATCTACAAACAATTTATGCAAAACCACGCAAAAAGAAATTACACAACAACCATGAACTAACCTATTGGAAAATGTAGTACAAACAGAAAATATCATGCATTTGCTACTAAATGAAGTGAAAAACAAAACATACAAAAACTATTGTAATGCAAAGACAAGCTAAGCTAAACTAAACTTAATTATGCAAAATGTTTAAATGCAATCTTTATGAACTAATATACATACTTATGACATGGAAAGTAAAGTAAATACAATTCATAAATCCTACTGTACGCAAGAATCTACAAGCTAATACCATGAAAATTTTAGCAAGCTACCTACAGCTCATGCAAAAACAAAACAAAGAATGCAAACTCATGCAAGTCTACTAAATAATTTGCAAATAAAAGCAAAACATGAAAGCCAACCATATTCAAAACAGCTACTGGAATAAAAATAAAGCAGCAGTGCATAAAAATCTGCCACTGGACAAAAATTTAGGGATCATATATACACAAAAATCATCTAGCTACTGGAAATTGAAAAACAAAAGAAATGAGATTACATACAACTAACGTATCTAATGCCCTAATTACAATACCATGCAAAATGAATTTACAAAGAAACTATATGTTAATCTACTGGAAAATGTAAACCTAAACACCATGCAAAAACAAAGAAATAAAACCAATTTCTACCTACTGGAATTGAGGCTACATAATATATATATACATCTATTAACCATGCAAAACATGCAAACTAACTAAATCATATGCAAAAACAATCAGTACAAAATACTTGAAATCTGAAAATGAAACGTAACAAAGCTAGTGAAGTGAATTAAATAACTAAACTAAAAATGTTGGTCACTAAACTAGCATTTCTTAGAATTAGTTTCTAAGAATGCTTACTACTCAACAAAAAGTTAAACTACATTATTACCTAAAGAATTCAAAGAATACTAGATAAAATCCTAAAGATACAAATCTAAAAATATCAATGGTGACCTTTTATTGAAAAATTCTACTACATGCAAAATCTAATCAAAAATTTCAAAAGAAGAAATTAAAAGCAAAGCTATACCAAAACATATATCAAATGCAAAGTAAGGCTAACATATAAAAGATAGAAAATAAGAAAAACATATAACATCAATTCCTAACAAAAGTAAGTATCTAGATAATAGTCTTCATGAATTGAAGATACTATTAGAATACTAACTAAACTAAAAAGCTCTTAAAGAAAATAGAGGTATGAAGATAAAATGATAAGAAAATGCAAAACTAACTAAGAAATGTAAGACAACTAATGAAAAATGCAAAACAAGTAAATGACAAGTAATGAAACTAAGATTAAGAAGAGAAGTAAACTAAACTACTCTAACATAATACCTAAAAATCAAGATAATATCTATTACAACTATCAAAAATCATAAAACAAAAGCATGGAAATACATCTAAGAACATGAAATAGAAATCAATTAAGGAAAGAGTCAAGTTAGAAGACTAGTTAGATCTTATACTAACCATACCTAAGAACTAATTAGAACAAGTTAGAAAAGATTAGAACAAACTAAGTCAAGTTAGCAAGTAGGTAAAACAATTAGATCTAAAAATTCTATACTAAAGATTAAACTAAGATGTTATACCAAAGATCTAGGTTATTCTAAAGGGTTAAGGATCTAAAGAATCAAACGCTAACCTAATCTAAAATACTAAACTAACTAAGCTATCTAATCTAAATCAACTAAAGTTAACCTAAATCCAAAATATCTAAGCTATATCTAACCAAAATCTCTAAGTAGAAGTTTACCTAAAGGATCTAAACTAACCAAAACACTAACTAAACCTAATAATCATAATACTAAATCATCTAACCTAAGATCTAAATCCAAAAATCTATAATCTAAGCAAAAGAAATTCTAAGAAAATGAATCAATAAGAAAGCAAGAGATACACAATACAAGTAACATAAGAAAACTACTAAAGTAAGAAAAAGAAAAATCAAAGAATCAACATTAAACTACTCAACTAGAAATAAGAAACAAATGAAATCGAAAACATCTAAACTAAAAGAGATAAAATCGATCAAGCAAATATCCAAGATCTATCAAAGAGATCATAGGTATTTTAAGAACTAGACATGAAAAGTAAAAGTTACTTGAGAATGATATCATAAGACATATCATATCAAAATTAATTTGTTATAAATTTCACACCGTTGATGAAAATTTTTCCCAAAAATTACAATGAACTTAGAGGAAAAACATCACGAAAATTAATAGGATTCCCCGCACGCCGCCAAAAATATGTTGTTGTGAGTTATATATATAAAAATAATATAAATAATCGAATAAATAATACTAAAAATAATAAGAATCTTAAGATTAAAATAAGTTTGTCACTAATAAAATAACTCAATTAGGCAGAGCACCTATCGAAATAGTTTAGTAAATATAGTAGTATTCAGATTTTAAATTTATAAAAATCGTTTTTCCCTAAGACTTCTATTAAATTCTAGTGTGGAAAATATAATCTAACTAATTATGGATATGATTTGTGAATAAGGATCATTCCACAAGTAAATCAACCAATATCAAGAATGATAAGATTGAATTCTAAATCCTAGAAAGCAAAGTAAAGAACAATGTAAGGAATTAAGCAAGTAAAAAGGTTGGGAGGAATTCTTAGTAAAATATAGGTAAGATAAGAGTATACAAAATACCAAGTATAGGATAATCTTGGATTTAGTATCATAGCTCCACCAAAATCAAGTCTAAAGTAGAATCTCTTCCATACGGTTCGTGGCAAGAAATTCTTAGATTAAGAACACTTGAATGTTAACACAACTATATCTCCTATCAATCATCCAAGGTCCGGTCCATCGATAGGAAACTAATCACATTAACTTGGCACTAATCATATATCCAAGGTCCGGCCTAACAATTAGTGTTAATCCGGAACCACAATCTCAAATCAAAGCTTGTACTAAAGATAAAATTCAGATCTAAAGTAATCAATGAAATTGCAATTCGAATTAATAAAACCACAATCATTCAATCCAAGAACATCACAATATCTCAAGTAATTTGTAAAATAAAACCAACCAAATCTACCTATAAGAAATGTAGAAATGAGAATTCCTAAGGTTGGTTAACTAATTACAAAGAATAACAAGGAATAATAGAAGAAAAGGGGAAAGTGAAACATAGACATTAAACCTTCTTCCTCTTCAACTCCTTCTCTTGATTCTTCTTTGCTTCTTCAACTTGGATCTTCAATTTGTGTAGCCCAAATACCCTAGAATGTATTCAGTAAATTTTCTTACGGATCGAGGCAAACCTACCAAATTAATCCCAAGATACTCAATACTACAACAAGTAGAGAGTAATCTCTAAGAAAATTGGAAAATCAAAGTATAGATCTCTCTCTAAGTTCTACCAAACCTCTAAAATTACTTAGCTATTCAGCCTAATCAAAACTCTATCCAACCCGAATACAAGCCAATCTTACAAGCTAACTAACCCCTAAATAATGGTAAAAATCCCAATATTTATAGATAACCAAAATAGGGGTAAAATTGTAATTT
>JAHSUH010001845.1:0-15936 GCA_025388415.1 Cynanchum wilfordii
AAAATCGAGTTATCATTTTTCAATTATTTATATTATTTTTATATATAATAAACCACATATAAGATTTTTTTCCGGCCGTTCTGGGGAATCTATTATTTAGTTTCGTGATATTTTTCCTCTTAATTCGTTGTAATTATTGGGAAGATTTTATTTAGTATACTTTGAGTTCTTTAGATAATAGTATAGTATAGTTCTTTCTTTTGAATAGGCAACATTCTTAGAGATTAATTCTAAGAAATGTTAATTCTAGTGACCAACATTTACTTTAATTCTATTTTCCTTTATAGTTAGTATGCTGAATTTTGGTTGAAAAATGTTTGAGTACTTTGATTTGTACATTCTGCCTTTCCATGCCTTTGTTTAGATTTGTAGTTTCTATTTCTTTTTCTTTGCATTTGGTTAAATAGGTTAGAATGAAGAACTTTAATATTATATCTCATATCTCTTAGCCTTCACAATCTTATATTTTACATGACATGTATTGTATGTTGATAACATCAAATATGATCATGATTTGAGATATAAATTGTGCATGATTTGTGATTATAATTGTATTAAATTGAGATAAATTGATTGATTTTGGGTTTAATTGCAAATATTCTGTTTCGGGTAACTTCGGGGGCAAATTGGTGAAAAAAGATAAATTCAGAGGCAAAAGTGCAACATTCTGGAAATTCGCTACGCCCGTGGACGATTTCTTACGCCCGTAGCTGAGTAAACGCCCGTTGCCCTTTTGTGCATAACGCCCGTAGCGGATTAAACGCCCGTTGCCCTGTGTGCATTACGCCCGTATAAATTAACTGTCTCCCTTACGCCCGTGGCACTCTGGATCAAACGCCCGTAAGGCGTAACTACTTCTAAACGCCCGTATAGCATAGAGGGCTACGCCCGTAAGGATGCTCTGTCCGGAATATTTTTAATGTAAAATGACGATTTTACCCCTGGTTTAGTAGATCTATAAATACTAGAATTTTTAGCATTAATTAGATTGGCTTGGGGATCGGATTATATTTCACATTGTTGTTCTTAGATATTGAATATCATATTAGGTTTTTCTTCAATTTCATATATTTTTGGTATAGACTTTGGGGAATTTTTCTATCACTTTGATTGAATAACTTTGAGTAGATAATTCCCTAGGTTGTTTTAGTGAATAGATGTTTCTAGTTAGGTTATGAATTCTCTCCTTGGTCTATGAGGTAGAGTTTTGTGACTTGATCAAGAGGATTTTGAGCTACTTCAACCATTCAAGCTTCAAGGAGCAAGAAGAGGATTCAAGAAGAAAGTTGAGGTGTAGAGATCTTTCCGGATTCAATTGACAACTGGTTTTGGAATTATTTTCTTATCTTCTTCAAGTATTTTTGTTGATAATTCTTGTAATCTAGTTTACCAACCTAATAGGAACTCTCTTCTCCTACATTTCTTTAGAGTAGAAGTGGTTGGTTTCATGTTATACTTTCACTATGAGATTGATCTATTGTGAGTTGATTGTTATGATTTCATTAACTTGAAGTGCAATTTCAATTATGGCTTTGATTTGATTGTTTATCTTGAGTTGAGCTCAAATTCGATCTTGTGGTTCGGGTTAACACTAATTGTTAAGCCGGACCTTGGATATACGATTAGTGCTAGATTAGTTGGATTGTCTTCCTATTGATGTACCGGACCTTGGATGATTAGTAGGGATTTGATCTTACTAATATATTCGAGTTGTTCTTCACGTATGAATTTCTTTCAACGACACGTATTGAGGAAGTTCATCATTAGACTCGGATTTGGTGAAATTGTAATAGTTGAATCATGATACTTGATTTTGTTGTGAAGTGTATCCTCCACTCTCTCTAATGTGTTTAGTGAGTTCTTCACATATTCAATATTATCTCATCCATGATTTTACTTTACTTGCTTTTAATTTGCTTTCTAGATTTAGAAATCAATCTTATCATTCTTGATATTGGTTGATTTACTTGTTGAATGATCCTTATTCACAAATCATATTCATAATTAGTTTGATTATATTTTCCACACTAGAATTTAATAGAAGTCTTAGGGAAAAATGATTTCTATAAATTTAAAATTTGAATATCACCTTATTTACTAAACTATTTCGATAGGTGCCCCGCCTTGAGTTGAGTTATTTTATGAAGTGACAAACCTATTTTAATCATAGAGATTCTTATTATTTTTAGTATTATTTATTCGATTATTTATATTATTTTTATTATTTATATATAACTCAAAATAACACATCGAATTTTTGGCGCCGGTGGCGGGAATCCTATTAAATTTTCGTGATGTTTTTCCTCTAAGTTCGTTGTAATTTTTGGGAAAAATTTTCATCAACGGTGTGAAATCTATAACGAATTAATTTTTATATGATTTGTTTTATGATATCATTCTCAAGTAACTTTTACTTTTCATGTCTAATTCTTAGAATATCTTTTATCTCTTTGATAGATCTTGGATATTTGCTTGATCGATCTTATTTCATTTAGTTTAGATGTTTCGATTTCATTTGTTTCTTATTCTTAGTTGAGTAGTTTAATTTTGATCCTTTGATTTTTCTTTTTCTTACTTATTAGTAGTATTTTCTTATGTTACTTGTATTTTGTTTCTCTTGCTTTCTTATTTGATTTGTTTTTCTTAGAATAGTTTTCTTACTTAGATTATAGATTTTTGGATTTAGATCTTAGGTTAGATGATTTAGTTTCATCATGATTTTTAGGTTTAGTTAGTGGTTTTTGGTTAGTTTAGATCCCTTTTAGGTAAAATTTTACTTAGAGATTTGGTTAGATATAGCTTAGATATTTTGGATTTAGGTTAACTTTAGTTGATTTAGATTAAGATAGCTTAATTAGTTTAGTGCTTTAGATTAGGTTAGCTTTTGATTCTTTAGATCCTTATCCTTTAGAATAACTTAGATCTTTGGTTTAATATCTTAGTTTGATCTTTAGTAGAGAATTTTAGATCTAATTGTTTTTTTTTTTCTTTTCCTAATCTCTAACTTGACTTAGTTTGTTCTAATCTCTTCTAACTTGATCTAATTAGATTCTTAGGTATGGTTAGTATTAGATTTAACTAGTTTTCTAACTTGATTCTTTCTTTGATTGATTTCTATTTCATGTTCTTAGATATATTTCCATGTTTTCATTTCATGATTCTTGGTAGTTGTTATAGATATTCTCTTGATTTTTAGGTATTATGTTTAGAGTAGTTTAGTTTACTTCTCTTCTTAATCTTAGTCTCATTACTTGTCATTTACTTGTTTTGTATCTTCTTTAGTTGTCTTACATTTCTTAGTTAGTTTTGCATGTTCTTATCATTTTATTTTCATTCCTTTATTTTCTTTAAGAGCTTTCTAGTTTAGTTAAGTATTCTAATAATATCTTCAATTCATGAAGACTATTATCTAGATACTTACTTTTGTTAGGAATTGATGTTATATGTTTTTCTTATTTTCTATCTTTTATATGTTAGCCTTACTTTGCATTTGATATAAGTTTTGGTATAGCTTTGCTTTTAATTTCTTCTTTTGAAATTTTTGTTAGATTTTGCATGTAGTAGATTTTTCAATATATGGTCACCATTGATATTTTTAGATTTGCATCTTTAGGAATTTATCTAGTAATCTTTGAATTCTTTAGTTAATAATATGTATAGCTTTTTGTTGAGTAGTATGCATTCTTAGAAACTAATTCTAAGAAATGCTAGTTTAGTGACCAACATTTTTAGTTTAGTTATTTAATTCACTTCTTTAACTTTGTTACATTTCATTTTTCAGATTTCAAGTATCTTGTTTTGATTGTTTTTGCATACGATTTAGTTAGTTTGCATGCTTTGTTTTTCTTTGCAATTGATTTAATATAATTAAAAGAATATGTATATGATGTTTTGTCTATTATACTTGATTTTCCATTAGCTAGATTTAGGTATTTTTGCTATATAGATTTCATGATCTTCATGTTATGTAGATAGATTACATGTTAGTTAGGTGGCTAGAATAAATTGTATGTCTTTTTGTATCTCTTTGCATGAATTTCATAGCATTTAGGTGAATTATTTTACATAGATTTTACCTTAGTACCTTTTCATTCTAGTAGCTATGTTTGATCTTTGTGCTTTGCTTCTTCTTTTATGCTATTTAGTACACTTTCATGAATTCGCATGCTTTGTTTTACTCTTGCGTGAAATTTTGTTAACATGAATATCTTCTTTATTATGTATGGTTTCTTGTTATGCATGGTTACTATGTACTGCATGATTTGATTTTTACAGTAGGAAATTTTTGAATGTTTTTGCATGGCTTATATATATATGTATGTACTATAATTGCTTCTTGTAGTTTTCAGTAGTTCATATATAATTGTATATATGTACAGCTTTGTTGAATTGCAAATCTCTTCCAGATTCAGTCCTTGTTTGCATGTTGAATTTTCTTTTGTTTAAATTTCGTCCAGCAGTCCTTCTTGCATGCAGTTTACCAGATTGATTGACATATATATAATGTATTTTCATTTTCCAGTAGGTTAGTATATAGTTTCTTTGTAAATTCATTTTGCATGGTATTGTAATTAGGGCATTAGATACATTAGTTGTATGTAATCTCATTTCTTTTGTTTTTCATTTTCCAGTAGCTAGATGATTTTGTATGTTTTTGTACACTGCATTTTCAGTAAAATTAATTGTGGGCAGTCCAGTAACATTTGGTTTGCACTGCTGCTGAAACGTTTAATCCAGAAATATATGGTATGCTTGATTTTGTTCAGTTTTTGCTGAAATTTTGGGCGGTACAGTGGCAGAATTTTTACATCACTGCTGCCTTATATTTAATCCAGTAGTTGTTACATGTTTTGTTCTGTTTTTGTCAAATTTCAGTGAGTCCTCTTCACTGTTTTTGTTGAAAGTGCCCAGAATTTTGTGAGTTGCAATCTGTTTTGGTCATTCCAATAATTCCAGCATGCATTCTCCTCTGTTTTGAAGAGAAATCCAGTAGCTATAAAGATTAATTCCTCTGTTTTATTCAAAATTCCAGTAGCTAATTATTGTATATCTCTGTATTTTCCTCTGTTTTGCATAATTCCAGAACTGAAATTTTACTTTCCCCTGCTTTTTCCTCTGTTTTTGGCAGTACCCAAGAGCATACATTATTTTTCTTTTCTTTGCCATTTCTTCACTATTGATTTTCCAGATTTCGTTTGAAGGAAATTAGAAAGAAAAATTGAGTAAGTTGTTCTTGTAGCTTGGAGAAAAAAAATGGAGATAATGGCACAAAGCATCATGTCCTGAACAGTCAAGTCTAAGCAAGGAAAAGAAAGGGAGTTCTTCAATAATTTCTTTAACTCTCTTAAAAACATATCTTTGAATTTGCCATTACTTGAGTTGATCAATAGTATGCCAAAATATGCTAAATTTCTTAAAGACATTTGTGCTAAGAGATATTCTCTAGAGCTTGATGGGGTAACTTTGAGCAAAGTTTGTTCTATGGCACTATTGGAAGGATGTTCTTCAATTCAAAATTTTCCTAATCACTTGTCTCTATCTTGTACTATAGGAAACATACATGATTTGCATGCTTTAGTGGATGTTAGTACAAATGCAAATTTCATGCCTCTCATTTTGTTCAAACAGCTAGGATTGGATGATTTACAATCTACCAATATGAGAGTACAATGTGACAATAGAACAATTCATTTTCCTTTAGGAATTGCATCAAACTTACTTGTGAAAATAAATTCTTTGATTTGTCCTATAGATTTTATTGTTTTAGACATGCATGATGATGCTCCTCTCATTTTTGGAAGTTCCTTTCTAGTTACTATCAAGGCATTGAATGAAATTATCAATGACCATATCAAAATGAGAATAGATGATGAAAGCATGTCTTACAACTTGAATTCTATTCTTATGCAATCTATGGATTTGGATGATGAGTTGTTTTCATTTGATTTTATTGATCAACTTGTGAAAAATAGCTTGAATAAAATTTTGTTAGAAGATTCTAATCATGTTACTATTTGTGATGATGATGATTCTTTGGACTCTTATGCGAATTGCAAGGAACTTCAAGCAAAGCAAACTTCCTTTGTAAATCCTCCGGATCTTGAATTAAAGGAATTACCAAGTCATCTATGCTATGGCTTTCTTGATGAAGACAAAAAGCTTCCGGTAATACTTGCTTCAAATTTAATGGAAGAACAAAAGGAGCTCACATTAGGTATACTCAAAAGGTATAAGCAAGCTTTTGCATTCAAAATTGCGGACATTCCGGGTATAAGTCCAAGTTTTTGTTCTCACAAGATTTTACTCGAAAATGATTACAAACCTTGTGTACAACCTCAAAGAAGATTGAACCCTAACATGTGTGAGGTAGTAAAGAAAGAGGTTGTTAAATTGTTGGATGCAGGTTTGATTTATCCTATTTCGGATAGTGAGTGGGTAAGTCCTGTGCAAGTTGTGCCTAAAAAGGGAGGTATTACGGTTGTCAAAAATGACAACAATGAGCTTATTCCTACTAGAACTGTGAATGGACATCGTGTTTGTATTGATTATCGTAAATTGAATAGTGCTACTAGGAAAGATCATTTCCCTCTCCCTTTCATTGATCAAATGCTTGAAAGACTTGCTGGACATTCTTATTATTGCTTTTTAGATGGATTTTCGGGTTATTTTCGAATTCCTATTACTCCCGAAGACCAACATAAAACTAATTTTACTTGCCCACATGGTACTTTTGCATATAGACGTATGCCCTTTGGTTTATGTAATGCTCCAGCTACTTTTCAACGTTGCATGACTTCTATATTTGATGACATGTTAGGAGATACTATGGAAGTTTTCATGGATGATTTCTCCGTCTTTGGTAATTCTTTTGAATCATGTTTGCAAAATTTAGAAAATATGCTTAAGAGATGTTTGAAAGCTAATCTTGTTTTAAATTGGGAGAAATGTCATTTTATGGTTCAAGAGGGAATAGTTCTTGGACATAAGATCTCACATCTTGGTTTAGAAGTTGATAAAGCCAAAATAGAAGTTATTTCAAAACTCCCCCTCCTTTAAATGTTAAAGGTGTTCGAAGCTTTTTACGACATGCTTGGATTTTATCGCGGTTTATTAAAGATTTCTCTTTAATTGCTAAACCTTTGAATAATTTGCTTGGAAAAGATGTTCCCTTCTTATTTGATAAAAATTGTCTTGATGCCTTTAATATTTTGAAGAAATTATTAACTACGGCACCTATTATGATATCACCCGATTGGAGCTTTCCTTTTGAATTAATGTGCGATGCTAGTGATTATGCGGTAGGGGTTGTTTTAGGACAACGACATGATAAAAAATTCCATGTTATATCTTATGCTAGTAAAACTCTCACGGATGCACAAATACACTACACTACTACTGAGAAAGAACTACTAGCTGTTGTATTTGCTTTTGACAAATTCCGTTCCTACTTGATCATGTCAAAAACTATAGTTTACACGGATCATTCTGCTTTGAAATATCTTTTTAATAAAACTGATGCAAAACCAAGATTAATAAGATGGGTGTTATTATTGTAGGAATTTGATATTGAAATCCGTGATAAGAAAGGATGCGAAAATGTAGCTGCTGATCACTTGTCTCGTTTAGAAAATCCCGAGCTTGAGGTCCTAGACGAAACCGTGATAGCCGATACCTTTCCCGATGAGAGTTTATTTTTAATTGAAGTTTTGAATTTTATTGATAAATCTGTTCCTTGGTTTGCCGATTTTGCTAACTACCTTGCTGCTAAGATACTTCCTAGTGATTTCACTCCCCACCAAAAGCATAAATTCTTTTTCGATTTAAAGTACTATTTTTGGGATGATCCGTTTTTATTCCGAATTTGTGCTGATCAAATTATTCGAAGATGTGTTTCAGGAGCGGAAGGTTTTGAGATCCTAGAACATTGTCACACTGGGACCAGCAGGAGGACATCTAGCTGCAAATAACACTGTAAGAAAAGTATTAGAAGCTGGATTTTATTGGCCCACGATGTTCAAAGATGCACAATCTTTCATAAAATCATGCGATGCATGTCAAAGAACGGGAAAAATATCCACACGAGACCGGATGCCACAACAAATTTTCCAGAGTGTCGAAATTTTTGATATATGGGGTATTGATTTCATGGGACCTTTTCCTTCTTCTTTTGGAAATAAATATATTATAGTAGCCGTTGAATATTTCTCTAAATGGCCGGAGGCCCGGGCCTGTGCTACTAACGATGCTAAAGTTGTATGCAAGTTTCTTCAACGTTTATTTGTAAGATTCGGATGTCCGAAAGCTTTAATCGGCGATAGAGGAACCCACTTCTGCAATTCTCAACTCGAGAAAATCCTCAAGAGATATGGAGTCCAACATCGACTATCCACATCTTATCATCCTCAAACAAGTGGACAAGTGGAGGTAACAAATCGAGGAATCAAGAGAATCTTGGAAAAAATCGTGGGAATTAACGAAAAAGAAAGGTCCTCGAAGTTAGATGATGCTTTATGGGCTTTCCACAGGCATTTCGTACTTCCCCGGGATTCTCTCCATATCGTCTCCTCTATGGTAAAACTTGTCACTTACCCGTTGAAATCGAACATAAGGCTTTTTGGGCTCTTCAAAAGTGCAACTTGGACGACGAACTTTCCACAAAAGAGAGAATATTGCAACTTCACGAACTCGAGGAATGGAGATTTCAAGCTTACGAAAATTCTTTGAATTTTAAGATGAAAACCAAATTGTGGCATGATAGGCGTCTTCGGGGTCCAAAAGAATTTTCCAGTGGTGATAAAGTTTTAATCTTTAATTCTCGTTTAAAAATGTCTCCGGGAAAATTAAAAAGCTATTGGACTGGTCCGTTTCTCATTTCTCGGGGTTTTTCCATACGGGGTTTGCGAGGTACTCCAAGAGGATGGATCAAAATTCAAAATCAACGGCCAACGATTAAAACCTTACACGGAACCTTTCATCAAAAACGATAACGAACTTTGATCTTAATCGGGAGTTTTTTTTTTTTTTTGTTTTTTTTTTCCGCACTTTATTCCTAATTTTCTTTTTTTTCTTTTTTCATAGTTGTTTTCTCGCTTTCTTATTTTTCCTTAAAGAAGTTGTGGGGTATTCGCTTTTTACACCGAGGACAGTGTAATTTTCAAATTGTGGGGTAGGTGCACACACCGATGTTATCTCGTTTTATCTCAAAATGCCAAAAAAAAATTTCAAACTTTTCAAAATAATTAGTTTACTTGAAAAGATTGTTTTGTGAACCTTTTGTGGGAATTTGATTTGCTTAGCCGATGATATAAACTATGTGTTGATTGTTAAAAGTCTCGAGATTTGATTTGTTTCATCTCGTTAATACTTGGTACGAGCATGATTATAGGAAAAATCCTGAAAAAATTTCTTTTGACATAGCTATTTTTGGTTGTTTGTTCCGATTAGTGGACTACCTTTGGACAACTTATTTGAAAAGTATTAAGTCTTTTGGGAATGGAAATGACTTGAGTTTTCACTTGAAAATTCTTTGAGAGACTTGCCACAATTTTATTATTTTTGATAAATAAATTGTTGAAATAAAAGGTTATTTGCATGTATCCTTTGCTACTTGAGCACCACTTCTTATGGGAATTGAATGCCTGGTGCCCTAAGGTCCTCGGGATCTGGGAGTCATCGGAGTGGAACTCGCTACAAGGGTAGTTAAAGTTGATATTGTTAAGTAAACAATAAAAACCTTGAAAAAAAAAAAAAAACCAAGTGAATAAAATTCTACTTTTGAATAAGTGGCTTGTTTCTTGAAATTTGATTGTGATTATTTCTCGTTGTTGAAGTTTTTGATCGACCAAACCACTATTTGGATAGTTGCTTTGAAAGAAAGTTTGCCATTTGGATCATCAATTGAGATAGAGCACACACTTCACTCGGGATGATGTTATGATCGTTTTTCGTATTTAAGTTGAAAATATTTTGTTCAAATTGAGTTTTCTTGACTTAGACATAAGACATTTGATGAGGCAAAAAAGTGAATCTTCCTTTAGCACTTTGTTCATGAGATCTTTGAAGAGTAAACTAGTCTATGTTGAAATTTTTGAGAAAATTCATGCACATCTTAAATAAATTGAATTTTCTTTTTGAGCTATTTGATGTTAGTTTGTTTCTTCTTAAACTTTTTCTATTTGATTTGCTTGAGGACAAGCAAAGTTTAAGTTGTGGGGTATTTGATAACATCAAATATGATCATGATTTGAGATATAAATTGTGCATGATTTGTGATTATAATTGTATTAAATTGAGATAAATTGATTGATTTTGGGTTTAATTGCAAATATTTGTTTCGTAACTAACCTGGGGCAAATTGGTGAAAAAAGATAAATTCAGGAGGCAAAAGTGCAACATTCGGAAATTCGCTATGCCTGGTGGACGATTTCTTACGCCCGTAGCGAGTAAACGCCCATTGCCCTTTTGTGCATAACGCCCGTAGCGGATTAAACGCCCGTTGCCCTGTGGGCATTACACCCGTATAAAGCGTGTCTCCCTTACGCCCGTGGCACTCTGGATCAAACGCCCGTAAGGCGTAATCGCTTCTAAACGCCCGGTATAGCATAGGGGGGCTACGCCCTGTAAGGATGACGATTTTACCCCTGGTTTAGTAGATCTATAAATACTAGAATTTTTAGCATTAATTAGATTGGCTTGGGGATCGGATTATATTTCACATTGTTCTTAGATATTGAATATCGTATTAGGTTTTTCTTCAATTTCATATATTTTTGGTATAGACTTTGGGGAATTTTTCTATCACTTTGATTGAATAACTTTGAGTAGATAATTCCCTAGGTTGTTTTAGTGAATAGATGTTTCTAGTTAGGTTATGAAATCTCTCCTTGGTCTATGAGGTAGAGTTTTGTGACTTGATCAAGAGGATTTTGAGCTACTTCAACCATTCAAGCTTCAAGGAGCAAGAAGAGGATTCAAGAAGAAAGTTGAGGTGTAGAGATCTTTCCGGGATTCAATTGTCAACTGGTTTTGGAATTATTTTCTTACCTTCTTCAAGTATTTTTGTTGATAATTCTTGTAATCTAGATTACCAACCTAATAGGAACTCTCTTCTCCTACATTTCTTTAGAGTAGAAGTGGTTGGTTATCACTATGAGATTGATCTATTGTGAGTTGATTGTTATGATTTCATTAACTTGAATTGCAATTTCAATTATGGCTTTGATTTGATTGTTTATCTTGAGTTGAGCTCTAATTCGATCTTGTGGTTCGGGTTAACACTAATTGTTAAGCCGGACCTTGGATATACGATTAGTGCTAGATTAGTTGGATTGTCTTCCTATTGATGTACCGGACCTTGGATGATTAGTAGGGATTTGATCTTACTAATATATTCGAGTTGTTCTTCACGTATGAATTTCTTTCAACAACACGTATTGAGGAAGTTCATCATTAGACTCGGATTTGGTGAAATTGTAATAGTTGAATCATGATACTTGATTTTGTTGTGAAGTGTATCCTCCACTCTCTCTAATGTGTTTAGTGAGTTCTTCACATATTCAATATTATCTCATCCATGATTTTACTTTACTTGCTTTTATTTGCTTTCTAGATTTAGAAATCAATCTTATCATTCTTGATATTGGTTGATTTACTTGTTGAATGATCCTTATTCACAAATCATATTCATAATTAGTTTGATTATATTTTCCACACTAGAATTTAATAGAAGTCTTAGGGAAAAAGCGATTTTTATAAATTTAAAATATGAATATCACCTTATTTACTAAAGTATTTCGATAGGTGCTCTGCCTAATTGAGTTATTTTATTAAGTGACAAACCTATTTTAATCATAGAGATTCTTATTATTTTTAGTATTATTTATTCGATTATTTATATTATTTTTATTATTTATATATAACTCAAAATAACACATCATATGTCTTTGATCTTTTCAATAGTTTATAGCATCTCTATTATGTTGAATTCCAGTAGCTTTTTGGTTGATTTTCATGTTTTGTTTTTCTTTGCATGTTATTTAGTAGACTTGCATGAATTTGCATGCTTTGCTTTACTCTTGCCTAAAATATAGATAACGTGTATATTTTCTTTTCATATGCATGGTTTCTATGTTTTCAATGGTATATTTATGTATGTATATTTTACAACTTGTAGTTTCCAGTAGGTAGTGGTTATTCTTTGTTCTTTTTGATTTTCAATAGCATTTAATACATATAGATACAATAGATGTATGTCTTATTTCCTTATTGTATCTAATGTTCAGTGTATAGATATAGATATTGTATGCATAATGCATTTCAAAATCTTTTTCCAGTTTATTCTTTATTTAAATACATGATGATTTTGTTTGCACTCCAATTTTCCAGTAGGTTAGTGTATGGTTTCTTTGTAATTTCATTTTACATGGTATTGTGATTAATGGTATATAGATATGTTAGTTGATATAATTGCATTTCTCACAAGATCTCACAAGGTAATCTCTCAACTCACAACATATGAACAAGATCTTAAAATTATGAAAGTAGGAAAGTATAGATCTAATTCAAAAACCCTAAAAAGTATTACAATTTAATAGCATAACCCCTTCCAAAATACAAGCCAAAAAATTAATGCTAAAAATCCTAATATTTATAGATAAACTAAACCAGGGGTAAAATCGTCATTTTACATAAAAGAATTGGACAGAGTATCATTACGGGCGTAGCCCTCTATGCCCTATGGGCGTTTAGATACGATTATGCGCTACGGGCGTTTGATCTAGAGTGCCACGGCCGTAAGGTGGTAGTTAATTCATACGGGCGTGATGCACAAAAGGGCAACGGGCGTTTACTCCGCTACGGGCGTATGGCATCTTGCACGGGCGTATCATATTTCCAGTCTGTTGCACTTTTGCCTCTAAATTTATCTTTTTACACCAATTTGCCCCAGAAGTTACCCGAAACAGAATATTTGCAATTAAGCCCAAAATCAATCAATTTATCTCAATATAATAGAATTATATTCACAAATCATGCACAAATTATATCTCAAAACATGATCATATTTGATGTTATCAAATACCCCACAACTTAAACCTTGCTTGTCCTCAAGCAAATCAAATAAAAGAGGTTTAAGAAGAAACAAACTAACATCAAATAGCTCAAAAAGCAATTTCAACTTAATTAAGATGTGCATGAATTTTCTCAGAAATTTCAACATAAACAAGTTTACTTTTCAAAGATCTCATCAACAAAGTGCTAAGGGAAGATTCACTTTTATGCCTCATCAAATGTTTTATGTTTAAGTCAAGAAAACTCAATTTGAACAAAACATTTTCAACTTAAATACGAAAAACGATCATAAAATCATCCTGAGTGAAGTGTGTGCTCTATCTCAATTGATGATCCAAATAGCAAATTTTCTTTCAAAGCAACTACTCAAATAGTGGTTTGGTCGATCAAAAACTTGAACAACGAGAAATAATCACAATCATATCTCAAGAAACAAGCCACTTATTCAAAAGTAAATTTTTTTTCAATTTTCTTTTCTTTTTTTTCAAGGTTTTTATTGTTTGCTTAACAATATCAACTTTAACTACCCTTGTAACGAGTTCCACTCCGATGACTCCCAGATCCCGAGGACCTTAGGGCACCGGGCATTCAATTCCCATAAGAAGTGGTGCTCAAGTAGCAAAGGATACATGAAAATAACCTTTTATTCAACAATTTATTCAACGAAAATAATAAAATTGTGGCAAGTCTCTCAAAGAATTTTCAAGTGAAAACTCAAGTCATTTACATTCCCAAAAGACTTAATACTATTCAAATAAGTTGTCCAAAAGTAGTCCACTAATCGGAACAAACAACCAAAAATAGCTGTGTCAAAAGAGTTTTTTCAGGATTTTCCTATAATCATGGTCGTACCAAGTATCAACAAGATGAATCAAATCAAATCTCGAGACTTTTAACAATCAACACATAGTTTATATCATCGGCTAAGCAAATCAAATTCACACAAAAAGTTCACAAAATAATCTTTTCAAGTAAACTAATTATTTTGAAAAATTTGAAAAATTTTGGCAATTTTGAGATAAAATGAGATAAAATTGGTGTATCTACCCCACAACTTGAAAATTACACTGTCCTCGGTGTAAAAAGCGAATACCCCACAACTTATTTTAAGAAAAATAATAAAGCGAGAAAAAACTAAAGAAGGAGAATAAAAGAAAATAGGAATAAGTGCGGAAAATGATATATGTAAAATAGAAAGGAAAGTACAAAAAACACAAAGAAACGCTAAAGTTTTAAAACAAAAACAACAAGATAAACGAAAACTATAAATCGAAAAACTAAACACGGAGAACGACACAAAAGCTAGTCTTCGATTGGATAAGGTGGAGATGTCGGGGGGTTCTCGGGTATTTTGATCGGAGTAGAGTGCATTGGAATTTCCCCATGAAGTGCCTCGAGCCACGGGCCTATGTTTGGACTAGACTTCGCATCGGGAGTGAATCACTGAAGGAGCTGCTGCTGCTGTATAATAGTCCGGTTCTGTTGTTGTAGAACCGTCATCCGAGTATGCAGTTGGAGAGAGTCGCGTTCGACTTTCACGAGGTGCTTGATAACAAACCGCTCGAAATTCGAACGAGAAGTGAACGTACGCGGGGGCACCGAAGATGATGATGGTGAAGAAGTCAGCTGCGGAGGTAGATCCGGAGTAGTTGTAGAATCTCGAGGTCGAACAAGAACAAAACTGCGAACTCTATCGCGTTGATGTGTTATTTGAGTTATAAAATATTAATATAAATAATATAAATAATCGAATAAATAATACTAAAAATAATAAGAATCTTAATATTAAAATAAGTTTGTCACTAATAAAATAACTCAATTAGGCAGAGCACCTATCGAAATAGTTTAGTAAATATGGTAGTATTCGGATTTTAAATTTATAAAAATCGTTTTTCCCTAAGACTTCTATTAAATTCTAGTGTGGAAAATATAATCAAACTAATTATGAATATGATTTGTGAATAAGGATCATTCAACAAGTAAATCAACCAATATCAAGAATGATAAGATTGATTTCTAAATCCTAGAAAGCAAAGTAAATGAACAATGTAAGGAATAAAGCAAGTAAAAAGGTTGGGAGGAATTCTTTGTAAAATATAGGTGATATAAGAGGATACAAAATACCAAGTATAGGATAATCTTGGATCTAGTATCATAGCTCCACCAAAATCAAGTCTAAAGTAGAATCTCTTCCATACGGTTCGTTGCAAGAAATTCCTAGATTAAGAACACTTGAATGTTGACAAGATCAAATCTCCCATCAATCATCCTGGTTCCGGTCCATCAATAGGAAATTAATCACATCAACTTGGCACTAATCGTATATCCTGGTTCCGGCCTAACAATTAGTGTTAATCCGAAACCACAATCTCAAATCAAAACTTGTGTTAAAGATAAAATTCAGATCTAAAGTCATCAATGAAATTGCAATTTGAATCAATAAAACCACAATCATTCAATCCAAGAACATCACAATATCTCAAGTAATTTGTAAAATAAAACCAACCAAATCTACCTATAAGAAATGTAGAAATGAGAATTCCTAAGGTTGGTTAACTAATTACAAAGAATAACAAGGAATAATAGAAGAAAAGGGGAAAGTGAAACATAGACATTAAACCTTCTTCCTCCTCAACTCCTTCTCTTGATTCTTCTTTGATTCTTCAATTTAGATCTTCAATTTGTGTAGCCCAAATACCCTAGAATATATTCAGCAAATTTCCTTACGGATCGAGGCAAACTCACCAAATTAATCCCAAGATACTCAATACTACAACAAGTAGAGAGTGATATCTAAGAAAGTTGGAAAAATCAAAGTATAGATCTCTCTCTAAGTTCTACCAAACCTTTACAATGTTTTAACAATTC
>JAHSUH010001846.1:0-16450 GCA_025388415.1 Cynanchum wilfordii
ATAATTGTCTCTTCTCCATTGGTGCTATCTCAAAGATAAATTGTAGGAATAACCTGAAAAAATAAATCCCAAAAATTAGCATGTGTTAAATCAAATTAATTTTTTTTCTCTTATTACATTCATAATTAAAGTTGGAAGATGAATGACTTTTCCATTAAAATTTTCATAAACTTGCTCTTCTTCCAACTCTTCCATCAAAATTTTCACTAACCCTCTCATGTTTTGACTCTTACTTTTAAACTTTCATTAATCCGCTCATCTTTGGAATCTTCCATTAAAATTTTTATAAATCCGCTCATCTTCCAAATCTTCCTTTCAAAATTTCATTATCTCGCTTATCTTCCATCAAAAGTTTTAGGAACCCGCCTATAGCGAAGAAGGCTTGGAACTCCATTAGATTCTTGATTGGCTTGTTCTGATGAACCCGCACATGTTCAGAATCTTCCATCAAAAATTTTATAAACCCACCTATAGCGAAGAAGACTTGGAACTCCAATAGATTCTTGATTGGTTTGTTCTAATGAACCCACACATGTTTGAAATATTCCGTCAAAAGTTTTAGAAACCCGCCTATAGCAAAGAAGACTTGGAACTCCAATAGATTCTTGATTGGTTTGTTCTAATGAACCCGCACATGTTTGAAATCTTCCGTCAAAAGTTTTAGAAACCCGCCTATAGCAAAGAAGACTTGGAACTCCAATAGATTCTTGATTGGTTTGTTCTAATGAACCCGCACATGTTTGAAATCTTCCGTCAAAAGTTTTAGAAACCCGCTTATAGCAAAGAAGGCTTGGAGCTCTATTAGATTTTTCACTAACTTGGAACTCCACATCTTTAAGTAAGATTTCCAATCCATGGAATGTATAAATATTTTGAATTAAACATAAAATCATATTATTAGGTTTGAATTATATCGTCTGCTATCATACATCTTTTGCAAAAGAAATGGTGTCTCCAATCAGGTCTTACTATTCTATTTAATTTTGGAACTTGGAGGTATGTAAATACTATCATCATCACTAAAGAAATGGTGTCTCCAATCAGGTCTTACTATTCTATTTAATTTTGGAACTTGGAGGTATGTAAATACTATCATCATCACTTTAACATAATCCAAAAAACAAAAACGTGTACGCTTTTAATTGACAGACTAAGTTAATAGTAACTATATTAATAGCGGAGGACATAAACATTGAGTTTGAATCTTCCCAAACATTACCATAACTCTAGTCTCATTAGAATATGGGTTTGATATTCATCTATGTGGGTTAGTTATGATAAAAAAAAAAAATTATGAAACAAATTAAGAAGAATTCAAAAACTTTCAACATGTCAACATATTCAAAATGATGATTTGGATAGAGAGAGTGAAATACGAAGAAGAAAAATATGAGTCAAAAATAAAATCATAATAATGCAGTTAAAAATATCTCGAATGTCTAATCGACAAAAGAGCCTAAGAGAAGAGGTCCAAAATAGACAAGAGAATCAATATTAAATAATTGTGGGAGTACCTTTCCTATGACATTAATTATAAGTATTGGATATTTCTGTCTATAAGGTTGCCTAAAATATGTACACCCAACTTCAATGGTATCTTGTGGGTTAAAAACTGATATCAGAATCATTGCTAGAATAAAAATATATGGAAGCCCTAATGAAAGTTTCCAATCCTATCTTGGATAACATAAATAAAAATAATTAACATGCTCATCTTATCATTGCTAGAATAAAAATATATGGAAGCCCTAATGAAAGTTTCCAATCCTATCTTGGATAACATAAATAAAAATAATTAACATGCTCATCTTCCTGACTCTTCTACTAAAATTTTTATAAACCCGCTCATCTTCTGACTCTTCTACTAAAATTTTTATAAACTCGCTCATCTTTCGACTCTTCTACTAAAATATTTATAAACCCGTTCATCTTTCGATGCTTCTAAAATTTTCATAAATCCGCTCATCTTCCGACTCTTCTACTAAAATTTTCATTAACCCGCTTATCTTGCGACTTTCTACTAAAATTTTCATAAACCCGCTCATGTTTTGACTCTTCTACTAAAATTTTCATAAATCCTCTCATCTTCCGAATCTTCAACTAAAATTTTCAAAAACTCACTCATCTTCCGACTAGTATACTAAAATTTTTATAAACTCACTCATCTTCAATTTTCCACTAATTTGTGCCATAGGAAATTCTATCATAACTGGCCCTCACATTCTTTTTTTGCCCTCACATTCTTTTTTTTTTTTTTTTGGTAAATTGCCCTCACATTCTTTTTTTTTTTTTTTTTTGGTAAATTGCCCTCACATTCTGATGAGACTAGATTTATGGGTAATTTAAAAAGACAATAATCTTTATTCTTGTGCTTTCTTAATGCATTTTCTTGTACATTTTCTTTAATCAAAATTTTCATGAACGCGACCACTCTTCCATCAATTTTTAGACTCTTTATCAAAATTTAAAAATTTTCATAAATCCGCACATCTTCTGATCCTTTCATAATAATCCCAAACTTATGAATTATCAAAACAAACTCATTAAAAAAAATGGCAAAAATGTAGTTATATACCTTATTTATTCATTAATTATATCAAATATAAGTTGTAGATATATCACATTCTTATATTTATTGGTCAAATATACTAAATATATACTCTTATCAAAATAGAAATATAAAACAAAAATAGTATTATTCATTAACCAAAGAAACACCTTCATCCTGTAGGTTTATAAAAGGCTTCCCCAGTTTTTGATATTCAGTAGAAGGAAGAAGCCAATAAAATTTGAATGTGATGCCCATTTAGCAAGGAAGACTATGGGCAGCAGAGTTACAAGTTCTAAGCACAAATTTAACAGACCATAGAGGTCATCGTCTAAAAACAAAATCTCTATCAGAATCAACTAAGGGAGAAGACATCCATTTAGCCGCAAGCACCACACCTAATGCATCACCCTCAAAAATAAGATTATGAGATTTTAGATCTCTCCTGCTTGAAAAGCTAACAGAAAATGGACGATTCATTAAAACACCAAATGGTGTTTTAAGAAAATGCCAGTTATGGGATGATGTATAATATTTTATTTTAAAAAGTGCACTCATAAACAGATAACTTTTGTCCATTTGTCAACCCTAAGTTCTTTGCATTGACATCCGCAATTCCACTTTGTGCTTCAATTTCTATTTAGTTTGGATTTATATATTGTGTATGAGGAAGAAGAAGATTAGTTTATTAGGATGCATTTATAGTCCTATTCATTGGAGTAACATGTGTTATATTGTCACTCTATCAAATTATTTAAATCATTGAAGTGATTCTAATCGGATCATCAATCAGACTTATATATCCGGTATTCATTGTATTCAAATTTATTAATTATTGTGTGTATTGAATCTTATTTTTTAAAAAAAAACTATAATTATGAATGTAATAAGAGAAAAAATAATAATTTGATTTAACACATACTAATTTTTGGGGGTTTATTTTTTCAAGTTATCCCTACAATTTATCTTGAGATAGCTCCAATGGAGAAGAGACAATTAATGAATACTCTTTTCTATTATTCTTTATTTACCGGAAATGCACTAGCCACACTGGTTAATTATATTTCTTCATTTTATTCGGGATGAGATTGGAGACTTTCATTATGGCTTCCATATATTTTTATTCTAGTGATGATTTTGATCTCATTTTTTATCCCTCAACATACCATTGAGTTGGGTGTACATATTTCAATCGACATTATATACAAGAATATCAAATACTTATAATTAATGTCAAATGAAAGGCACTCTCACAATTATCACAATTATCTGATATTGATTCTCTTTTGTACTTTTGACTTCTTCTCTTAGGCTCTTTTGTCGATCAGACATTCGAGATATTCCTAACTCCATTTATAGTTAGTGGATAGGCCTCGTAATTGCATTAGTCAATTATTGTTTTATGGACTGCTATGTTGGTAGGAGGTTTGTAATGCTCACTCAATGACTAATATATTTATTTCTAACGAATCTACTTATAATCATCTTTTAATATTTGTTTTCATTCTAAATTTTTACTATTTTTTTCTCCTTATATTTTTAGCAAATTTATGGTTTAATTTTTAAATATTTTTTATCATCCTTAAAATTTTTTAGAACTAACATAAAGTTCTTTACCCCTTTTCCATCTTCAAATCACTTGGAGAAATAATCAAAAAAAAATAATAATAAGAAAGACCTATATAACAAATTATAAAATTTTAATTGTACCTTCTTACTATTCCATTAAATTTTTCATAAACCCGCTTATCATCATACTCTTCCATCAAAATTTTCACTAACCCGCTCATGTTTTAACTCTTCAATTCCTTTAAAACTTTTAGTAACCTGCTCATCTTTGGACTTTTCCATTAAAATTTTCATAAACTCGTTCTTCTTCCAACTCTTTCATCAAAATTTTAATTAACCCGTTCATGTTTTGACTCTTCCTTTTAAACATTCATTAACTCAAGGATCTTTGGACTCTTCCATTAAAATTTTTATAAATCCGCTCATCTTTCGACTCTTCCTTTAAAACTTTCATTATACCACTCATCTTTGGACTCTTCCATTAAAATTTTCATAAACCTGCTCATCTTCCGATTCGGCTATCAAAATTTTCACTAACCCACCTCTTCTATTAAAACTCTTATGAACTTGCACATCTTCCGACTATTCCATTACAATTTTCATAAACCCGCGCAAGTTCCGACTCTTCCATTAAAATTTTCACTAACCCGCCTCTTCTATCAAAATTTTTATGAATCGCCCATTATTCTAACTCTTCCTTCAATTTTTTTTATAAACTCACATATCTTCCGACTCTTTCATAAAAAAATTCATGAATCCGACCAACTCTACCATCAAAATTTTATAAAACAATTATATGAACTCAACATTACAGGTTAACATATATATATATATATATGGAAGTGGTGTTTTGAGTATACCAGTTTATTTAAATATAATGATAAATAACATTTTTCTAGAAAAAGTGCACTCAAATACAAATAACTTTTGTCCATTTGTCAACTCTGAGTTCTTTGTATTCACATCTGCTTCCATTTCTAATTGGTTTGGATTGATATCTTGTGTATAGGAAAGAAGAAGATTGGTCTTATGGAGTGCACTTGCACTCTTACTCATTGGAGTAACATGTGTTACATCGTCACTCTTCCGAATTATTCAAATCATTGGAGTGATTCTTATCGGATCATCAATTGGACTTCTATATCAGGTACATACATTAATGTATTCAAATTTATTAATTATTGTGCATGTATTGGGTCTTATTAAGAGAAAAAATTATAATTATGAATGTAATAAGAGAAAAAAATTAATTTGATTTAACACATACTAATTTTGGGGGGTTATTTTTTTCAGGTTAACCCTACTATTTATCTTGAGATAGCTCCATTTGGGAATTGACAATTAATTAATACTCTTTTCTATTATTCTTTATTTATCGGGAGTACACTAGCTATATTGGTTAATTATATTTCTTCATTTTATCCGGAATAGAGACTTTCATTGGGGCTTCTATATATTTTTATTCTAGCGATGATCTTGATCTTATTTTTTTTATCTCATAACATATCATTGAAGTTGGGTGTACATATTTCATGCGACCATATACACAAGAATATCCAATACTCATAATTAATGTCATAGGAAATGTACTCCCTCAAAAATTTAGGTCAAAGTTTTCATAGTTTGAAATTCATCTTAAAACTATAGATATTTAAAATAAAAATAAATTAAAAAAAGTTCATAAAGTTGGAGTGGGGGCTGTTTCGTCTTAGAGGTGCATGTGACGAAATAATCTGGACATTTGGGTAGTTGAGATATAAGTAAAATGTTGTCAAAACTTCCAACAATTATTCAAATGGGTAGGAAATTTGTTTATTTATTTGTCTTTGTGGTCTTGGTTAAAATATTGAAAACATATTTTGATTATTTGTCAGCACAATAAAGGTAAACTATCATGGTGACACCCCTTAAATCCCAAAATTCAAGTTTAGCACCTTAAAATTTTTTTTGTTAATAAAGTGTCTTCTAAATTTTAAAAAGTCTCATTACATGTCATTCCATCAATTTTGACCGTTAGGTCAGATTTTTCACCCTTAGTCAACTATTATTACTGTTTTGGACAAGGGTATTTTTGTTCGTTACTTAAAAAATAAACTCTAATTTTTAATAGGGGTAATTTTGCAATGTTAAATAAAATAAAACCTAAAACCTTAAATTTTTTCTCTTTTCTTCTTTTTCGCATTGATACACCACAAATCGGTCGAGCTCGTTCGTTTATTAAACAAACTAAATTCAGACAATTTTTTAAACTCAATTAATTTTCAAACCTATTCAAACAGTGTTCACAAACATAATCAAATTTTCCTGAACAAATTATAAATATTTATATTATTATATATAAGTTATTTCTTTCATTTTCCCTAATCTGTAGTGGCGTCTCCCATTTCTTTACCTTCACTAGAGTCCAAACTCAACTTCATTCTACCTCTTTGACAAACCCTGAAAAAAGTGGTGGCTCCCTTTTCCTTACCTTCTTTTAGAGTTGTAAACAAACCAAGTTGTTCGCGAACAAAACTCGTTCGAGTTCATTTATTCTCCATTCAAGTTCGTTCGTTTATTAAGCAAATCAAACTCAAATAATTTTTTAAGCTCAATTAATTTTTAAATCTATTCAAACAATATTAAAAAATTAAATAAATCAAACTCAAACTTCTCTCCTTCTTATACTTGTATGCACAGCCACCAACATATGAAGCCAGACCAAAAGTGGCACATTTCTCGTGAATTGTAAAATTTGAAGACTCATTTTATTACTTTAAGTTACTAAAATATAAAAATAATAAAATTATTATTTTACTAAAAGTAGATGATAATCTATTTTAAAAAAATTATTATGTTTTTTGGAGAATCATAATAGTCAGAATAAATGGTAAGATTGTCATATAAAATGGTAAATATACTTGAAGAATAGTAGTCATTTCTAAAAGTTGCCATTTTTTATTATAAAAACTACTATATTTTCTTATTATCCTATGAATTAAAGTTTTTCAAACATATAAATGGTAAAATTTATGTAAAAAAATAGTAAAATTGCTATAAAAATTGATAATTCTTAAAAAAATACCACTTTTGTTATACTTATTATATTTTTTTACTTACTTCAATAAAAATTTAAGTATCCGATATTGAAATAGTAAGATTTATAAATAAATAAATTGTAACAATTTTTTTTAAAAAAAAATAATAAAAAAATGGTAAGATGTTTAAATTTTTTTATCAAATTTCACAACTTGCTATTTATTATTTAAACGTACCATTTTATCTTTATATTTACTTTAAAATATTTAAAAGTTACTGATATAATACTATATTATTATTATTTCATGTGTCAAAATTTCTTAGTAATCTATTGACTCGATAACTTAGTGATCAAATTTATTGACTTGTCACATCTCTCATTAACTTGTTAAGTTAATATTGTAAGTTACCTAAATACATATGTCTTTCATTCATTGATTTAGTCTATAGTTACGTAAATACAATCATTTGGTAAATTGCAATACAACATCATCCTAGAAACACCACTATCCCAAATTATATTACTTTTTAATTGGATTCGAACCACAACCGTGGGCAAGAAAGCTTGCATGATTTGCCACTACACCACTATCCCATGTTGTATTATTTATTACGATAGTTTTATTTACTATCTTGGGTCCTAAATTTTGCATGTTTTACCACTATCCTTCAACTTTGCGTAAAATATACGCACACTTTACATCTGTACTGTTATAAAACTATTGTTACTAAAAAAAATATAAAACAAAATGTAAGATTGAGATCAAAGGGAAAATAAGCTTTCTTGAGAGAAGCTTTCTTGTATATTGCATATATATTCTTGTGTATTCAAAACTACACATTTTAACCCCTATTTATAGGGATGAAAAGGTAGTAGAGATAATGTAAATAATAACAATAATGGATGAAGATAGTGAAAGTAATTAGGTATGAAGATAGTGAAAGTAATTAGGTATGAATATAGTGAAAGTAATGGAGATAATTTAGGTATGGAGATAGTGAAGATAATGGAGATAATTTAGGTATGGAGATAGTGAAGGTAATTGACATACAAATATTCATAATACTCCCCCTTTTTTGTATGTCCATTGTAAATAAATGTCTCATGAAAACCTTATCACTTCCATTCAATGTGATGAATCTTCAGGGTTCACTTCTCCTTGGATATCCATTACATAAAGAATATGCCTCGTTAAAAACCTTATCGGATAAAAACCCGGTGGGAAAAAATTCTGATTAAGGAAAAAAAAGTACAATATTCTTTTATGTACGCACAATTTCAACTCCATTATTTACGACTTCTATGTCGTGACCCAATTGCTTCATCATCGATTTCGTTACCATCACATTAATTTTATTGTCTTCCACAAGAAGAATCTTAAGTTTGAAGGAAGATTTTTCTTCTACGAAGTATTGTTGCTAGAGGAACATTCCGAACCTGTTCGATTGTAGTAATAATTTCGTCCGATGCGCATGTGAGAAACCGTAATTTCCGAAATTACGCCTCCTTCATTGGTCATTCTCGAGGAATATGAAGAATCCATACATCGACGGGTATTAATCTCAACACTCCCCCTGTTGAGATGAACTCTTGAAATCTTTGAACCGACGCAAACCAATTTTATATCTCAATTTCTCAAAGGTTGTAGTCGGAAGAGCCTTAGTGAATAAATCTGCAAGATTATCACATGACCGGATTTGAAGAACATCAATATCACCCTTCTTTTGAAGTTCATGAGTAAAGAAAAATTTGGGTGAAATGTGTTTTGTCCTATCTCCTTTGATATACCCTCCTTTCAATTGAGTTATACAAGCTGCATTATCTTCATATAGAGGAGTTGGAATCTCACTTCCGGGAGATAAACCACAATTCTCTCTAATATAATGTGTTATTGACCTCAACCATACACATTCTCGACTTGCTTCATGAATGACTATTATCTCAGCATGATTAGAAGAAGTTGCTGCTATAGTTTGCTTTGTAGAGCGCCATGATATAGCAGTATTGCCATATGTAAATAAATAGCCAGTTTGAGAACGTGCCTTATGCGGATCGGAAAGATAACCGGCATCCGCATACCCAATTAATATTGGATCATTTTTATTTGAATAAAATAATCCGAGGTCAATAGTTCCTTGGAGGTATCTAAGGACATGTTTAACACCATTCCAATGTCGTCGTGTTGGTGAAGAACTAAATCTTGCCAATAGATTTATAGCAAATGCTATATCGGGTCGAGTGTTATTTGCTAGATACATTAATGCACCAATAGCACTTAAATATGGTACTTCAGGACCAAGTAGTTCTTCATCATTTTCTCGAGGTCTAAAAATATCTTTATTTACATCCAGTGACCTCACGACCATTGGAATACTTAATGGATGTGCTTTGTCCATGAAAAATCTTTTCAAAACCTTAGTTGTATATGTTGACTGATGGACAAAAATTCCATCTTCCACATGTTCAATTTGAAGCCCAAGACAAAACTTGGTTTTCCCAAAATCTTTAACTTCAAATTCTCGCTTCAAACAATCTATAGCTTCTCGGAGCTCTTACCGGAGTTCCGATGAGATTAATATCGTCAACATATATAGCAAGAATCACAAAACCAAAATCTGATTTCTTAATAAATACGCATGGACGATTTGGTCATTTTTATATCCTGAATTCAATAAGAATTCACTAAGGCGATTGTACCACATGCGTCAGTTGTTTAAGCCCATATAATGATTTACGTAATTTTCCAGGAATAATTCTCACGAGGGCCATTAGAAGCCTTTGGTAATTTTAATCCTTCGGGGATTTTCATATAAATTTCCTTTTCAAGGCTTCCATATAGATAAGTTGTAACAACATCCATTAGACGCATATCCACCTTTTCATGAACGCCAAACTTATAAGATATCGGGTGTAATTGCATCAATAACGGGTGAATAAGTTTGATCATAATCAATTCCCGGCTTTTGTGAAAAGCCTTGTGCGACGAGTCGTGTTTTATATCTTACGACTTCATTATTCTCATTTCGTTTTCGCACAAACACCCATTTATAACCAACGGTTTTTACACCATCGGCGTTTGGACTACGAGTCAAAAACTTCTCGCTTTGCAAGCGAATTTAACTCCGATTGAATCGCATCTTTCCATTGAGGCCAATCAATTCTATGCCGACATTCTTCAACCGATGAAGGATCTAAATCCTCATTATCCTTGACAATATCAAGGGCTACATTATATGCAAAAGCATTATCAATAGAAATTTTACTTGATCCCAACTTTTATTCAAGTTGTATAATTAATAGAGATTTTCGAATTCTCTTCATCATTTGTAGTTGGAATCTTTTCATCGGTTGTCCCTTGGTTTTCATCATGATCTTCGGATCATTTAATCCTCTTTTCTTTCGAGGATTTTTAATTTTTAGAACCAAGGGGTGGCCACGCCTCGGCGTGCTTTTGATTCAACAACTATAGGATTTATTTTTTGTTCTTCAGGAACTTCTATTCGTATAGGAGCATCTATAGCTGGAATATGCGATTTAGTGACTCTTCATGCGGCCAAAAGAATCTGGCGAGTTGATTTGCAATTTGTTGCAAATGAATTATCTTTTGAACTTCCGGTTCACTCACATTTGTGCGTGTATCTAAATGATTCAATGATGTTCTCCACACAAGTTCAATTTTATGTCATTTATTCTTCTCCCCTAATTTGGGAAACAAATTCTCATCAAAATGGCAATCGGCAAATCTTGCTTCTTAAAACGTCCCCTGTCAAAGGTTCAAGATACCTTATAATAGACGGGGGAGTCATACCCAACATATATCCCCAATCTTCTTTGAGGACCCATTTTTGTTCGTTGGGTTGGTTCAATAGGAACATATACAGACACACCCAAAAATTCTCAAATAAGAAATATTAGGCTCTGAACCAAAAGCCAACTGTAGTGGAGAAAATTTATGATAACTCGATGGCCTTAAACGCACAAGTCTTACGGCATGTAAAATAGCATGCCCCCAGGCTCTTGTAGGGAGATTTGTTTTCATCAATAATGGTCTAGCAATTAACTGTAGCCTTTTGATAAATGATTCAGCTAGACCATTTTGTGTGTGAACATGAGCTACAGGATGTTCCACAATTATGCCAATCGACATGCAATAAGAATCAAATGCATGCGAAGAAAATTCACCAAGCATTATCTAGACGGATTCGTTTAATAGGATAATCAGAAATTGCGCTCTCAAGCGAATTATTTGGGCAAGTAATCTACCAAACGCCAGGTTGCGAGTAGATAAGAAACAAACATGCGACCATCGGGTCGATGCATCAATCAAAACCATAAAATATCGAAGCGCCCACAAGGTGGACTAATCGGTCCACATATATCTCCATGAATCCGTTCTAGAAATGTAGGACTTTCAACTCCTACTTTTAATGGTGATGGCCTTATAATCAATTTCCCTTTGGAACATGCAGCACAGGAAAGCTTATTAGCAGTCAAAACCCTTTGATTCTTCAAAGGATGACCGTGCGTTGTCTCGATAATTTTTCGCATCATAATTGATCCCGGATGACCCAAACGATCATGCCAAATTTGAAAAGTAACGGGATTAGTAAACTTCTGGTTTTCTAAATGATGCGCCTCAATGTCATTAATTTTAGCATAATATAGGCCAGGAGGATAAAGATGGTAGCTTTTCCAACAAATGCTTATTACCGGGAGGTTATTTTTCGTAATAGCCAAATATTCATGACCGTTATCTTCCATAGTCTCAATATGATATCCATTATGTCGGATATCCTTAAAACTCAATAGATTTCTTCGAGACTTCGAGGAAAATAGTGCTTTATCAATAGCAATCATAGTTCCTCCCGATAATATTATATTAGCTCTTAGGAGCCTTCAATAAGTTTTACACTACCATTTATTGTGGTAACACTTGTTTCTCCAACATTCAAATGAGAAAAATATTTCTCGTATTTCAGTATGGTGTGCGTAGTTCCATTATCAATTAGACACACACTTTCAATGTCATCATTCAACCCATAAAAAGGGGACTATAGCCATTTGGTAATCTCACAAACTTCGGGTTGTGAGTTAATAATATGCAATGTAAATAATCTCACAAACTTCTGGTTGTGAATTAAGCAAATAATCTCACAAACTTCGGGTTGTGAGTTAATAATAAGCTCATTAATAATAACAAAATAACAAAATATTTATAAACAGAATCATTAAATATAAGATAATAAAAATTCTAAAAGGTGAAATATATTACATTAAAATATTAAATAACAAAAGATAATATATTACATATAATATCATATTCTAGTTCTTGTGGACACTTCCATCCCCGATCAAATGATCAATTTTTCCTTCCGGATGTTCGAAAAAGTCAGCTACATCCAGGTGAGCCACATCAATATTTTCAAGATCATCATCATCATCATCATCATTATTTCTTTCATAAAGTGGAATTTTGAGAAGTAAAATTTACTTCGACATTTTTGCCTTTCTTGTCAATAGATGCTTGATATAAATCAACAAGATGTCTTGCCGTATGACAAACACGGGCCCAATGACCTTTCATACCACATCGATAACATTTATCTTCATAATTTTTCGGAACAATATTTCTTTTCTCATTATTTTTTGTCCATTTCGGGTGGTCATCATTTTTTGGCACTGAATGGCGATTATAAGGGCCAAATTTATTACGAGTTTGTCCATGATCATAATTACGACCACGACCACGACCACGGCCACGACCATGATCTCTTCCGGGATCATGTTTTCTAACAGCATTCACTTCCGGGAATGGAGTAGAGCCTGTTGGTCTAGTTTCATGATTTTTCATCAATAATTCATTATTTTGTTCCGCAACAAGAAGACAAGAAATTAACTCGGAATATTTCTTGAAGCCTTTTTCACGATATTGTTGCTGCAAGATAATATTAGTGGCATGGAAAGTGGAGAATGTTTTCTCCAACATATCATCATCTGTTATATCAACTCCACATAATTTTAATTGTGAAACAATTATAAATAACCCATCCGATTATTCTTCAAATAAACTTCAAAAATACTTTACTCGGTAGTAGAGCCTCGTGCTAGTCTCGGGTGGTTAGAGACTCGTCCTGATAACGTGTTATAAAACTATTGTTACTAAAACAAATATAGAACAAAATGTAAGATTGAGATCAAAGGGAAGATAAGCTTTCTTGAGAGAAGCTTTCTTGTATATTGCATATATATTCTTGTGTATTCAAAACTACACATTTTAACCCCTATTTATAGGGATGAAAAGGTAGTAGAGATAATGTAAATAATAACAATAATGGATGAAGATAGTGAAAGTAATTAGGTATGAAGATAGTGAAAGTAATTAAGTATGAAGATAGTGAAAGTAATTAGGTATGAATATAGTGAAAGTAATGGAGATAATTTAGGTATAGAGATAGTGAAGATAATTGAGATAATTTAGGTATGGAGATAGTGAAGGTAATTGACATACAAATATTCATAATATGTGCTACATAATTTAAATTAATTTTAAGAAAATAGTTTAACATATATAAAAATTATAAAATTAGCCAATGTTTCCTATTCCTCCATTAAAACTCTTATCTTCTCGTCGTTTTTCTCCCACTACAGTGCCTTTCCAAATTAACCTCCGATAAACAACAAAAAAATCAGTACAGAAAATTTTCAATTATGTACGAGAATCAACCAATCTAGGACAGTGATGTAGTGGCAAAGCGTAGAGTTGTAAACAAATCAAATTGTTCGCGAACAAAGCTCGTTCAAGCTCGTTCGTTTATTAAACAAACAAAACTCAAAAAAAAATTTAAGCTCGATTAATTTTCAAGCCTACTCGAATAGTGTTCGCGAACATAATCAAACGTTTCTGAAAAAATTATAAATATTTATATATTATTAAAAAAAACTCTAATATTTAAATTAGGGTATATATAAGTTTTTTCTCTCATTTTCCCTAATCTATAGTGATGGCTCCCCTTTCTTTATTTTCTCTAGAGTCCAAACTCAACTCTCTTTCTCCCTTTTTGACAAACCCTAAAAAAAGTGGCAGTTCATCTTCCCTTACTTTCTCCTAGAGTTATAAACAAACCAAGTTGTTCATGAACAAAGCTCGTTCGAGCTCATTTATGCTTCGTTCGAGCTTGTTCGTTTATTAAACAAACCAAGCTCAAACAATTTTTTAACCTCGATTAATTTTCAAGCCTACTCAAAGCTCGTTCGAAAATTAAACAAACCAAACTCAAACTTTCGATGTTCGATTCGACTCGACTCGTTTACAGCCCTAGCAAAGCATGCATGTGCGGTTGGGAGTTCGAATCCGCTGATAGCAAAAAATTAAATTTTTTTTATAAAACAAAATCTCCTTAAAGATAATAAATAAAACTTTTGTAAGAAATAATATAATCTAGGTACAAAATCCAGAATCCGAGAAAAGTTGAGGTGTTACTTTGTGATAATTCACCCTATAATTTTTTATCCTTTTGAAAATGTTTTATGGATGATTGTTACAACCTTCTTTACTCTAAATTTACATATATTTTATGTAAAGTAACTTAATTATACTATTTTTATAATTGACTACATCACACAAACGGTAAAATTTTTTAAAAAAAATTGATGGAATCCGTAGAAAGGATCTTATTTTTCTCTTGTAAAAATGTTTCAATACTCTAAAAGTAAAAGGATATTTTAGGACTAAACTTACTAATTTGGAACCAAACTCACTAATTACTCTAACTTAAATGTTGCAACAAGAATGAAAAAAAATTATATATATATATAAACATAAAAAGCAAATAAAAACAAACAAAAAAAATATATATAACAATAGGAAAGCAGAACCTATTCAACACTTGTTGTAAGCCAAGTAAGAGTCGAGATGAGACTTTTCCTTCAATTAAGAGCTAGATTATGCGAACGGCTCATTCCAAATTCATATTAATCAAAGTAAAAGTTTTAAATATGAAATGAACTAATTATAAAAAAAATATTATATTTTTTTTACTATTCGAGCATTCCACCTAGAGCTATTCGCGAACAAAGCTCGTTCGAGCTCGTTATGTTCGGTTCGAGCTCGTTCGTTTATTAATCGAACCGAACTCGAACAAATTTTTAGGCTCGATTAATTTTCAAACTTACTCGAACACTGTTCGCGAACATAATCGAGCGTTCGTGAACATATTATTAATTTTTTTTATTATAATTTATATATATATATATATATATATATATTATTTAAATAAAAAAAGTTTAAAAAAAAAAAGGTGTCATAGTTCGCGAACTCGAGCTTTATAAACAAATAATTGAACGAACTCGAGCTCGGGTATGCTTGAAAATTAAACAAGCGAACTCGAGCTCGAACTCGCGCTTTATAAACAAATAATCGAACGAACTCGAACAAAAGTTTTGGCTCGAATTATTAAACGAACGAGCTCGAACAATGTTCGAACACTTAATCGAACGAGCTCAAATTTCGATGTTCAGTTCGACTCGGCTCATTTACAGCTCTAATTCCACCCTTTAAAAAACTACACTAGCATGCTCAATGGGACACGAACGCCAATCCTGTTTCACCATCTATCAAATCTAAATTAGAAGGAAAGAATACTTTTTTTTTTGGCAAATTGAAGAACACGATATTTACAATTGTATTTCATTATCTATCGAATCAAATTTTGTAAGCCAAGTAAGAGTCGAGATGAGACTTTTCCTTCAATTAAGAGTTAGATTATGCGAACAGTTCATTCCAAATTCATATTAATCAAAGTAAAAGTTTTAAATATGAAATGAACTAATTAAAAAAAAATTAATATATTTTTTTACTATTCGAGCATTCCACGTCATTTCCACCCTTTAAAAAACTACACTAGCATGCTCAATGGGACACGAACGCCAATAGTGTTTCACCATCTATCAAATCTAAATTAGAAGGAAACAATATTTTTTTTTTTGGCAAATTGAAAAACACGATATTTATAACTGTATTCCATTATCTATCGAATCAAATTTTGTAAGCCAAGTAACAATCGAGGTGAGACTTTTCCTTCAATTAAGAGTTAGATTATGCGAACAGTTCATTCCAAATTCATATTAATCAAAGTAAAAGTTTTAAATATGAAATGAACTAATTAAAAAAATTATTATATTTTTTTTACTATTCGAGCATTCCACCCTTTTAAAAACTACACTAGCATGCTCAATGGGACACGAACGCCAATAGTGTTTCATCATCTATCAAATCTAAATTAGAAGGAAACAATACTTTTTTTTTGGTAAATTGA
>JAHSUH010001847.1:0-26038 GCA_025388415.1 Cynanchum wilfordii
CGCCAACCCCACTACCTTCTATTTAAATCCCCATTTCCTCTCTTTCCTCTCTCCCTCTCCCTCTTTCTTAACTCTCTTTCTTTAATTTCTCATTCATATATATATATATATATATGAACAACAAGAAAAGAAGTGAATAATAAATAAAGAAAAAAAAAAAAAATCATATATGGCTACAAACTCAGCTACATGGGTCTGCAGAGGTTGGCCGATTTCTCATCATCAATCCTTTTCTTCATCTTCTTCTTCTTCCATTGTTGATTTGGGATTCTCTTCAAAATCAATTTCCATGAGGAAGAAGCGGATTAAAAGAGAGAAAATGATCATGAATTGCGCTTTACAAACTTATTCTAATTCATTAATTAGCTTCCCTGAATCACCGGCAATGAGCAGATCAAAAGGTCCACCACCCCTAATCACCATCCCTGATGATGATACCTCGCAATCACGACTACCTCAGTGGAATTTACTCCAAAGAGCGGCAGCCAAAGCTTTAGACATGGTGGAAAGCGCGTTAGTCACACAGGAGCTTCGGCAACCGCTCCCTAAAACGGCCGACCCAAGTGTTCAAATTGCCGGTAATTTCTCTCCGGTACCTGAACAGCCCGTCCGTCTTAACCTACCAGTCACCGGCACTGTTCCTGACTGCATTAACGGCGTTTACGTTCGGAACGGTGCAAACCCTCTGTTCCAGCCAATCGCCGGACACCACCTATTCGACGGTGACGGCATGGTGCATGCCGTGAGCATCAATGACGGCTCCGTCAGCTACGCTTGCCGCTTCACCGAAACTCAAAGATTCGTTCAGGAAAAGAATTTAGGGCGTCCCATGTTCCCTAAAGCCATTGGTGAACTTCATGGACACTCGGGAATCGCCAGACTCCTATTATTCTACGCAAGAGGAGCATTCGGTCTGATTGATCACAGCCACGGCATGGGAGTAGCCAACGCCGGTTTAGTCTATTTCAGCAACAGACTCTTAGCCATGTCCGAAGACGATCTCCCTTATCACGTGAGAATAAAGCCCTCTGGTGATCTCGAAACAATTGGGAGATATGACTTCGGTGAGCAGCTCAGGAGCACCATGATAGCTCATCCTAAGGTTGATCCCGAATCGCGTGAGCTTTTGCTTTAAGCTACGACGTCGTGCAGAAACCATATCTCAAGTACTTCAAATTCTCAGCAGAAGGTGAAAAATCACCGGACGTGGAAATCCCTCTTGACGTGCCGACTATGATGCATGATTTCGCCATCACTGAAAACTTCGTGGTGATCCCAGACCAGCAGGTGGTGTTCAAGCTCCAAGATATGATAAGGGGCGGTTCGCCAGTGAGGTACGACAAGAGCAAGAAATCCCGTTTCGGAATTTTATCAAAAAATGCGGAGAATGCTGATGGAATAATCTGGGTTGACTGTCCGGACACTTTCTGCTTTCATCTATGGAATGCCTGGGAGGAGCCGGAGACGGATGAAGTTGTGGTGATTGGTTCTTGCATGACTCCAGCAGACTCCATTTTCAACGAGTGCGACGAGAAATTGACGAGCCTTCTTTCTGAAATTAGACTTAATCTAAAGACAGGGGAGTCTAAGAAAAGGTCAATAATTGCTTCTTCAGAAGAGCAAGTGAACTTGGAAGCGGGAATGGTGAACAGAAATCTTCTGGGTAGAAAAACAAGGTACGCATATCTAGCTGTGGCTGAGCCTTGGCCTAAAGTTTCGGGTTTCGCTAAAGTGGACCTTTCGACGGGAGAAGTTCAAAAATACAGCTATGGTGATGAGAGATATGGAGGAGAGCCATTGTTTCTACCAAGCAACAACAATTCACAGAGTAAGGAAGACGATGGATACATTCTTGCATTTGTCCATGATGAGAAGACAGGGAAGTCAGAGTTGGAGATAGTTAATGCTGTGACAATGAAATTGGAGGCATCGGTAAAGCTTCCATCCAGAGTTCCCTACGGATTTCATGGCACATTTATCAGTAACAAAGACTTGGAAAATCAAGCATAGACTACAGTGGTTGGTTGGTTGGTTGAAAGTTACTATACATATTTCTGTGAAGGAAAGAATTGCCTGTGGGATGCCATTTTTCTTTAGGTAATAGTTAGAAAAAAAACAAAAAACAAAAAGAAAAGAAATTGTCCCCGGACTTTCCTCAAAAACTTTTGACCTCAATTAGCAGCAATTTTTGTCTGGTATTCTATTCTCCTCGGGGCGGAGGAGGAGGAGAGCAGAAACTTAGCTTGTAGCTTTGGGTGATGTATTTAGTATTGGGGAGCTCAGCTGGTTTCTGTTATAAATATATATATATATATATATATATATATATTTTTTTTTTTGGCATATTCGTGTGTCTCTTCTTTTTCCTGTTCCCTCTTTTGGGAGAAGAAGGAAATAGACTTTTTTTTTTTTTCCCTCCTGTAGATCGATCAGATAAGAATGTCAATCAGTAAAGAAATTATATATTAGAACCATATTCTGTGGATCCTTTCCTCTTCAATTTTTTTCCTCTAAATTTTTAGTAAGCTTATTTCAATTTTTCATGAGGGCGGTTGGCTTGTCAATTTTAGCCAAAATTTGAATCGATGGGAAGCCAATATATGGGTTTCTTTCTTGGCAGGGAAATAATCTTTTTCAGGAAATAAGTTTGTAAGAAATTTCTCTTTTTTCTGGGAATCTCGCTCTGTTTTTGTTTTTTTTTTTCTCCTTTTAGCAGTTTTACTGCTGTAAAAAGTAAGTAATTAATTTCCAGAAATTTTGCCCGTTGCTCATACCAACTTCCTCTTTTATCTCTCTTTGATTTTATATATATATATATATATATATAAAATTTTTTTTTTATTTTGTTTCATTATATATAGTAAATATATCTATTCTTTCTTCTTTTTGTCACAAAGATAAATTTGATTCACGAAACTCAACTACTTTCTAACATCACTTTTTTAGATGAAAAAATTCTATGGTTTTTGAACACATCTAGGAAGTCTATAATGTACATAATGGATTTTTTTTTTTTTTTTTCATTGAATTTTAACTCCAATTTCAGTTCCTAAACAGTGAAAAAGCAGAGCAGAGAGCGTGTAATTCTTTGAACTAAATAAAATAAATTATGTTGAAGTAATTCAGGAAATTTGCTTAGAATATATATTTTTTAAAATTTTGCTCCTCAGTTGTCTTTTAGATATGTAAAAATTATGTCTAAAAGTTACAACGTGCGTATTTGATTAAAAAAATAAAAATTTTTTTTTAATATATATATATATATTTGTTTTAAAATTTTGAATTTGTTTTCCTACAAATAACTCAACCCAAGACTTTAATGTAGACTTCATTGAAATGAACGGTATTGCATTAAAAGTGAGAGAAAATGAAAACAAATACAATAGACCAAAGAGACTAAAACACAAAACAAACTAACCAACACCTTTCAAATCCACATCTGATAACTCGATTTTATTTCGTGTTTTTGGTATGATAATTGTGTTCAATTTGAGTTAATTATGGTATTTATTGGTTAAAATTAGTTGTTTATAACATCTAATTACATTATTTTGGTTTCGGGAAAGTTTTAGGGACTAAATTGCAAAATTGGAAAAAAATGAGGGCTAAAATGCAATTGTTGAAGAAGACCCTTTTGGTGCACGACCATCCACTCTCGACAGCCACACACTTCCTCTTGACGGCCGTCCAAGAGGGATAAGACCCTCCGAACGACCATACACTTGCTCTGGACGGCCGTCCAGAGCCTAGATTCGAAAATCTCGAGATTTTTGCCCCAAAAATGTCCAAAACACCCCCAAACTCACCCCTATAAATAGAGGCACCATTTACAAGTTCTAGGTAGATCAAAATCACTCAAAATGGCGAGAATTCGAGTGCCAACGCTAGATCGAAGAGTTCTCGTAGTTTTTTGATTTTTGATTTTCTTTCTTCTCGAGTGTAGGGTTGAGCCTCAAGAATAAGGGATACCCTATAGTTGAGTTGAGAGGAGTTAATTCCAAAGAACTTTAGGGCGAGATAAGGATCCAGAGTACAAGTCTCGCGAGATATGGAGAATTAAGCAAGCCCGTGGAAGCAGTGGAGAGCAAAACGACAACTTTCTCTCTCCTTGTCTTTACATTCTTGTGTTACTTTTCCTTTATATGTTATGATTCTGTCTTCTAAGATACTCTTTATTAGATTGAATGATTAATGACTTATACATTTCGGAAAGGATACACTTTAATATACATTATGAATTGCTTATTGTTTTACGCTTTCGATTTGATTCTCGTATTGAGTTTATGCTATGAAACTTAGGTTGATGCATGATACTGCAATAGTTAATTGAATTGACGGTTAGTTAAGGAGACCCAACCATAGGAGATTTAACAAATTGTCTAATTAGGTCTAATAACTTGCGACAACCATATTGAAGTTAGGCATCCTAATAATCTCGAGTTCATAATTAATGCAAACCTTAATATTAACTTATTAAATTGATGACTTAATAAATAATCTACAAAAGTTTAGGATTACTTGCGACAACCATATTGAGGTAATCACATTAGATAACTCGGGTATGGTAGTAAGACGATTCGAATTCATAATTGCCTTAGATCCGTTTGCAAACTGAACTCTCGAACACTGTTCACCTTAATTAATCACATGTACTTCCTCGGAGATCTTAGTTAATCATTTTTCCATTATTGTTTTAATTATTCTTTAAACAAACATACCTGAATTGAATGGACACCTAAGACTAATTTCTCGAACCTTAAAGACTGTCATAATTGGTAGAACTAACCAGCCGTCACCAACGTTCCCGAGGATACGATATTTATAAATATAAAATTGTGGTACTTCCTTGTTATTATCTGCATGCGATAGGTACTCTGCCTTAGTTGTGTTTGATTTCGTGACACTATTTGTGAGTTTATTTGCTTTATATGATACTATTTTCTACTCACTCAAAACACACACCAGATTTTTGGCGCCGTTGCCGGGGATACTAAATTCATAACATTTTTAAAATTCCTGATCAAAATTTTAGAAACTTTATGATTTGATAACGGTAGTATCTATTCTCTATGATTTGATTAGTGGAATTAGACCTCACTTTCCTATGTATAAGGTTTCCTAAATTGTTAATTTTAGAAATTATCTAGAATTAAATAATTAAGGTCATCTAGTTTTAGAAAATTTATTCTAAAACCATTCTAGGAAAAACTCTAGATATTATCTAGGGTCGAAAAAAAAAAAGTACAATTTTTTTTTTCATACTCTTAAAAAAAAAAATTCCTTTTGCCTTCTTCTTCTTATCTTATTGAAACATCATGCCTAATCTATCTTTGGTATTATCAAAATTTGAAATTTTTTAAATTCATCATGCGAGGATCCACCTGAATTGAAACCGGAAGGCTTTGCCATACCACCTTTGCTATGGATTCCTAAGATGAAGGTAAGAACTTCCTTGATTATAATTGCAATCTGAATGAGCAACAAAAGAAAGTTGCAATGGAATGCAGTCAAGAGGTACAAAAGAGCTTTTGTTTATAAAATTGTTGATATTCCGGGTACCAATCCTAGCCTTTGCTCTCATACATGTTCTAATGTTTTCTGGATAGCTATTATAGTTATATTATATTCTTAACATGATAAGAGAGTTTAAGGGAGTTTAGGTCATGCTATTTCATAAAAGACGTATTCTTTAATTGCTATACCTTTGAATAAATTAAGAAAAGATATTCCTTTTGTGTTTGATAAGACATTTTTGCATGAATCTTATTAAAGGAATTCCGTCACTATTGCACTTATTATAACATTCCCCCGATTGAAATTTGTTATTTGACATGTGATGTTAGTAATTATAGAATAGGAGTTGTTTGAGGACGAGGATATGCTATAAATGTCCAAATGATATACTATGCTAGCTGTTGTATATGCATTTGATATATTTGGTCTTGTCCTACACTATTATGTACACCGATCACCATTTACTTGTGAATTATAAAGCATTTTGTGTACATTGGATATAATCCTACAATTGAATGAATTTGATGAATTCAATAAATGGAAAAATAGGATTTGGCATGATAGACAATTTAAAGGAATTTCAACTTGAGGATAAAATGTTATTATATTCACATTTGAAAATGTTTTCAGGATGTTTTAAAGCTATTGGACAGACTCCTTCATTATCAAACAAGTCTCACCATGGGAGCTTGTGAAGTAATGAACGAGGGTGAAACATCATTCAAAGTGAACAAACAAAAGTTGAAATTTTACAGGGAATTGTTCGAGAAAATCGAACATGAAGTCCTTTTGAGGAGGAAAGGAAGTCCAACTTAATGACAGTAAAGAAGCGCTTATAGGGAGGCAACCCTATGCTTTTGTTTTCATTGTTTTATGTCATTTTGTTTTTCTCGTTCTTGTTTTTCTTTTCTCTTTTGTTTGTGTGTTTTATTTTAAAGGCGTCTTATGTGGTTTTTGGCGTAATTTATGTCTACTCTACTTATTTAGAGACTAGATGTTCCGGAATAGGACTTTCACGTTTATTTAGAGACTGGATGTTCTAGTTTAAGACTACTATGCCTATTCAAGTAGATTCTGGAGGTTCCAAACAGGCACATATGTGCTAAATGATCATGGCATGATAGAAGTTGGATGTTCCAACATAGGGATTACACTGTTTAATTAAATAGATGTTGGATGTTTCGGATAAAACATTGTTGTGTCAATTGATGTATTGAGTGGGGCATGGTTGTTCTAGTAGAAATTACATTGCATGTAAATTGTATTGGATCACATTTGCTTTAAGAATGGTAGAAGTCGGTTGTGTTTGTGCACAACACGACCGTGTTTATGGGGAATTGTGCAAACTTTGCTACTCATGGCTATTCACTACTCTATCCCCTATTTATCTCTAAATTCACTAAACTCTCTTTTTCTATCTTTGTATATATATAGTTGCTACCTTGCAGCTATGACACTTAAGAGAGTACACCCTCCACCGATCGCTATCTCGATTTATTCATTTCGGATATTTCCAGTAGATCGGAATGTAGCTACTCAGCGCTGCAACTCATTTCTGAAAGGATTAGTACATCATGGCAGAAGAATTGATTGGGAGACCCTTACAATTCTCGAGTTAGATGCACTGCTGCATACTCTACCATATTGCCTCATTTTTAATGCGTAAGAGCTACTTACGAGGTACTAGTATGTGAATCTTCTATACTTTTTGAGCATCATTAAAAGTCTATTTATTTTAGGCTTGGTGGATATGATCACGATTTTATTATGAAGATTTTAGAATTGTCCTTAAAATCTATTTGGGACCATATCACTGTGTATCATTTTGTTTATCAACTTAGAGGGTCAAAAGCTTCGATTACTCATTTTGAGCTTCACTGTTTGCATGTTATGCTTGCTTTTAATAGAAAAGAGAATATTGAAATGTTTCATGCCATAGATATAAATGAATTATCAAATGTTTTTAGACGTATTCCTGTGGACATGATTAGAATATTCGCTGAACGCTAAGGGAGTATGCTACTAACACTCGTACATGTGCTTTAAGACTTTTCGTTATTAGAATTGCTAGATTTCTTGGTATAGATATTGTAGCTGCAGCTCTCATTATGGTACACACATATCTTGCACCTGCAACCATCACTACCCTCCGGAACATGGACAGACATACAAGTTGAGGGTAGATGAATATATGTTGAGGATGAGGTTCCACCACCACACCACCACAACGCCACATCATTTCCATTCCAGCAGCCGCTGCAACCGCCAGATGCCTAGTTTTTCTTCTTTCCCTTTTTGTTTTTTTCTTCTTTCTTTTTATTCCTTTATCTGGTTATGAGGAGATATTTATTTGATGAGTATGTTGGGTCGTGCCAAATTAATTATGACATATATGTTAATGCTTTATCTTTTCATATGTCTCATTTTTCTCAATATGTTCATTGAATATATGATTTAAATTAAGTGTGGGGTAATTGTTTCACCTACCTTCAACACCGAGGACAATGTTCATTTTAAGTGTGGGGTAGGGTGAGCTTTTCTATGCCAAATTTTTTCGAATTTTCTCAAATTTCATGGCAATTTTAAACTTTTTGGAATATCCGATAAACTTTTGAAGTATGATTTACTCCGCCTATGATAAAAACTATTTGTTTGATTGTAAGAGTCTTGAGGATTGAGTTTGAACTATTCGTAGAAACTTGATGCTAGTCTAGTTGTAGGAAATCCCTAATATCTTGAGCACATCTATTTTGGAAAATTGTTTGATTGATGGATCACTTTTGGAATTTTAGTTAAATAGTATTAAACCATCCGGATGTCGTGATAGCTGTTATGGTGACTTGATAAGAGGTTGAGAAGCATGCCACTAGTTTATTTTTCTGTTATTTATTTTAATAAGGGTAATTTGCAAGTGTTTTTTGCTACTTAGGAATCATTCCTGAAGGGAATTGAATGCCCGGTGCCCTAAGGTCTTTGAGATTTGGGAGCCACCGGAGTGAGACCTGCTACAAGGGTAGTTAAAGTTAACATGGTTACGTAAACGCTTATACCCACTGCATTGAAAAAAAAAGATATATACGAAAAAAAAGAAAAAAAATATAGAAAGAAAAAAGTAATAAGTGTGGCATTGTGACTTGATCCCTAGATGGTTAATTGTAATTAGCTGTTGTGACGTCTAAGTGATCAACATACTATCTCTCTACTAGTTTGAAGGGAAGTCTATTGCTTGGATGATGAGTCGGATTAGAACACACACTACACCCGGGGAGATTCTATGATTAGATGTGTGTTGATTTAGTATGAATATTTTGAATTATTTCTTCTTGATTTACACGTGATACATTTGATGAGGAATTATGAGTAATGTACTCTTTGATAGTCCATTCCGATTTTCTCGAGCAGTTTGAATTGTTGAACACCTCCTGTGCTTAATTGATGAGTATCATTAATTGAGTTATATGTGTTTCCCGGGATTATATTTAGTGGTTTGCTTGGGAACAAGCAAAGAGCTAAGTGTGGGGTATTTGATAACTCGATTTTATATCGTGTTTTTAGTATGATAATTGTGTTCAATTTGAGTTAATTATAATATTTATTGGTTGAAACTAGTTGTTTATAACATCTAATTACATTATTTTGGTTTCAGGAAAGTTTTAGGGACTAAATTGCAAAATTGGACAAAACGAGGGGCGGAAATGAAATTTCTAAAGAGTTTGGACGACCATACATTTTTTGTGCACAACCATCCACTCTGAAATGCCATACACTTCCTCTGGACGGACGTCCAAGAGCGATAAGACCATCCGGACGACCATACACTTGCTCTGGACAGCCGTCCACAGCCCAGATCTGAAAATCTCGAGATTTTTGCCCCAAAAATGTCCAAAACACCCCCAAACTCACCCCTATAAAGAGAGGCACCATTTTCAAGTTCTAGGTAGATAAGAATCACTCATAACAATGAGAACTCGAGTGCTAATGCTAGATCTAAAGAGTTCTCGCAATTTTTCAGTTTTTCCTTTTCTTTATTCTCGAGTGTAGGGTTGAGCCTCAAGCATAAGGGATACCCTATAGTTGAGTTGAGAGCAGTCAATATCGAAGAAATATAGCGCGAGATAAGGATCCAGAGTACAAGTTTCGGCAAGATCGGGAGAATTAAGCAAGCCCATGGAAGCAAGTGAGAGCAAAACGACAACTTTCTCTCTCCTTGTCTTTACATTCTTGTGTTACTTTTCCTTTATATGTTATGATTCTGTCTCCTAAGATACTCTTTATTAGATTGATTGATTAATGACTTATACATTTCCGGAAAGGATACGTTTTAATATACATTGTGAATTGCTTATTGTTTTACGCTTTCGATTTGATTCTCGTATTGAGTTTATGCTATGAAACTTAGGTTGATGTATGATACTACAATAGTTAATTGAATTGACGGTTTGTTAAGGAGACCCAACCATAGGAGATTTAACAAATTGCCAAATTAGGTCTAATAACTTGCGACAACCATACTGAAGTTAGGCAGCCTGATAATCTCGAGTTCATAATCAATGCAAACCTTAAGATTAACTTATTAAATTGACGACTTAATAACTAATCTACAAAGGTTTAGGATTACTTGCGACAACCATATTAGGGTAATCACATTAGATAACTCGGGTATGATAGTAAGACTATTCGAATTCATAATTGCCTTAGATCCATTTGCAAACTGAACTCTCAAACACTGTTCACCTTAATTAATCATACATACCTCCTCATAGATCTTAGTTAATCATTTTTCCATTCTTGTTTTAATTATTCTTTAAACAAACATACCTGAATTGAATGGACAACTATGACTAATTTCCCGAACCTTAAAGACTGTCATAATTGGTAGAACTAACCAGCCATCACCAACATTCCCGAGGATACGATATTTATAAAATATAAAATTGTGGTACTTCCGTGTTACTATCTGCATGCGATAGGTACTCTGCCTTAGTTGTGTTTGATTTCGTGACACTATTTGTGAGTTTATTTGTTTTATATTATACTATTTTCTACTTACTCAAACATCTCTAATGGATTCAGGAATTTGGTCAAGTGGGATCGGGTTAAAAGAGCTAGTTTCTTTTGCCCACTTAGCCAAAAAATGTGCACACAAATTACAAGATCTAGGACTATAATTAAGAAACCACAAACGGTTGAGAAACAGAAATCGTCAAGAAAAATAAGGTTGAAAACTCTCCAGTCCTAAAAAGTCTTAAGACCTTGTAGGGCAAGTATAACATTGGCGGTATCTCCTTCAAAATCTGCTTCCTCAATTCCCAATTCATCTGCAATTTAAAAAGCTTGGAGTACGACTTTAGTCTCAACGTCATAGGGGTTAAAAAACTCAAAGTTGTTGTTCCAAGCCCCCAATATGCTTCAAAAACAATTCCTCAACACCACACCTATCGTTATATGTCCATCCTTAAAAGCTGCATCAAAATTAAATTTCAAACCCCCGATTTCGGATTCTTCTAGTGAGCTTGGTTAAGGCTAGGAGAAGTTGCTATGTGATAACGCTAAATTTGATAATGTTTTTGAAGGGTATTTGTGCATAATTGTTGAGGTTTATTAGAGTAAATTGAGATAAATATGTTAATTGTGCACTTAATTGTGATAATTCTGTTTTCGGGAAGTTTGTGGAGTAAATTGATTAAAAGAGCAAAGTTCGGGGACTAAATATGCAATTTCCGGAAAGATGCACAAAACCCAGGCCCAGAAACACGTGCTCAGCCAAGAACACGCCCGACAAGCCATTGAACACGCCTGTAAAGCTAGTGAACACGCCCGGTTCAAGAACACGGCCATGAGGAAGAAAGAACACGGCCGGAATCAACACGCGCGCGTTGCGCCCGTGTTACGTATACACCGAGCCCGTGTTTGGCGCCCTATTCCGAGATTTTAGTGATTTTTGTGTAAAATTACTATTTTTCCCCCTGTTTTGGTTATCTATAAATATTGGGATTTTTATCATTAGATAGAGGTTGGATAGAGGTTTGATTAGGCTTAATTGCTAAGTAATTTTAGAGGTTTGGTAGAACTTAGAGAGAGATCTATACTTTGATTTTCCAATTTTCTTAGAGATTACTCTCTACTTGTTGTAGTATTGAGTATCTTGGGATTAATTTGGTAGGTTTGCCTCGATCCGTAAGGAGATCTATTGAATATATTCTAGGGTATTTGGGCTACACAAATTGAAGATCCAAGTTGAAGAAGCAAAGAAGAATCAAGAGAAGGAGTTGAAGAGGAAGAAGGTTTAATGTCTATGTTTCACTTTCCCCTTTTCTTCTATTATTTCTTGTTATTCTTTGTAATTAGTTAACCAACCTTAGGAATTCTCATTTCTACATTTCTTATAGGTAGATTTGGTTGGTTTTATTTTACAAATTACTTGAGATATTGTGATGTTCTTGGAAGGAATGATTGTGGTTTTATTAATTCGAATTGCAATTTCATTGATGACTTTAGATCTGAATTTTATCTTTAGTACAAGCTTTGATTTGAGATTGTGGTTCGGATTAACACTAATTGTTAGGCCAGACCCGGATATACGATTAGTGCCAAGTTGATGTGATTAGTTTCCTATTGATGGACCAGACCCGAATGATTGATGGGAGATTGATCTTGTCAACATTCAAGTGTTCTTAATCTAGGAATTTCTTGCCACGAACCGTATGGAAGAGATTCTACTTTAGACTTGATTTTGGTGGAGCTATGATACTAGATCCAAGATTATCCTATACTTGGTATTTTGTATCCTCTTATCTCACCTATATTTTACAAAGAATTCCTCCCAACCTTTTTACTTGCTTTATTCCTTACATTGTTCTTTAATTTGCTTTCTAGGATTTAGAATTCAATCTTATCATTCTTGATATTGGTTGATTTACTTGTTGAATGATCCTTAATTACAAATCATATTCATAATTAGTTTGATTATATTTTCCACACTAGAATTTAATAGAAGTCTTAGGGAAAAACGATTTTTATAAATTTAAAATCCGAATATCACCTTATTTACTAAACTATTTCGATAGGTGCTCTGCCTTATTGAGTTATTTAATTAAGTGACAAACTTATTTTAATATTAAAGATTATTATTATTTTTTTAGTATTATTTATTCGATTATTTATATTATTTATATTAATATTTTATAACTCAAATAACACATCACTATGCATTCCAAAGCGGGTCGTTGTGTTGCATTCCAATATCGGACAGTAATGGAGTGTACCATCTTGCTTAGCTCTCCCCAAGATGAGTGGTCAACCCTTTCCAAATCTTATACCTGGCCATCCACATATGCTTAAAAGCCACTATCTGGAAGGTAATCATTTTGTCTTGTTCAGCCGGGGATACCATGAACGGGTTGTTCTTCCGAACCAACTTAGAAATCCATTGCATTATATCAAGATTTTGGAAAGCGTCAATTCAAATTTGGCAAGGGGAACATCCCCACAAAAGTTGAATAATGGGACACATGAGGATTAGATGGTGGACAAATTCATTTTCCTCCTCACATAAATAACAAACACCAGTAATAGTAGGGTTAAACTTCATTAATCTATCAAGGGTAGGCAGTGTAACTGTTAAGATCTTTCAGTATAGGGTACTATGTCTGCCATGTAAGTTGAGCTGCCATATTCATTTCCAAATATCATGGGAAGCTGATAGAGTCTCCTAAAAATGCTCCTTGATGATTAAACCATACGCTGACTTAATTGTAAATGCCCCCGATGTGGAGGGAGTCCAGATAAGTCTTTCTTGCTCCGATTCAAGAATAGGAGTATTTAATATGACATTTTTTATGTGTGGGGGAAATACTCCTCGGATTTTGTCTTCATCCCATTGGTAGCCGTTTGGGTACATCGGATCTCGAACAAAGTTGAATTAAATCTAGAATTCTAAATCCCTGAAACCGAGGAAGCTATGGATCACCTTGAATTCTGGTCATAAAGTGTGCATCAATTTGTATAACACAACCTGCTTTGAGGAGGTTTAAGTTATGTTTGATTCCTCCTCATATCCAAGAGGATGTGATGGTTGTTCTTTCAACGCGCCCCCTAAGGTACTTAGCTTGGATCAATTGTACCCATAGCTTTGGTTCATCCCTACTAACATTCCAAGTTATTTTTAATAGGAGTGCCAAATTTAGATTCCTCATCTTCCTCGGACCCATTCCACCAACAGCTTTTGGAAGGCATATCTCTTCACATAATTTTAGATGTAAATTATCTCTCACTTCCTCTTTGTGTCCCCAAAAGAAACCTTTAATTCTTCTATCCATCATGTCCAACATGCATATCCCGGAATGGCTTGTGCCGCCACTTTGATTAGTAATACTCGACCCGCAAAGAGATAAAACTTTCCTTTTCCAGCCGCTTAGCTTTGTTGCCACTCGTTCCTCCAAATGTTTGAAAGCTATATTTTTAGAGTTGAATCTACAGAAAGGTAGACACGGATAGCTACCTTTATGATTGCATTCTTGAATGCACAACAATCTACAAATCACCATTTTTTTTCCCTCTTCACATTATTGCTAAAGTGTACAACTAACTTATCCCAATTAATTGCTTGCCCCGATTAGTTGCAATATGTATTTAGACACTCCTTCAATTCTTGTGCCTCCTCCAAAGTGATCTTACACTAGATTACTAGGTTGTCGGCATACATCAAATGACTAATCCTCCGACTAGTACGGGATATTTTGAGACCTGTCACCTTTCCTTGTTCTTCATATCTCAGCAAAATGCGGGACAACAAATCAGAGAAAATGGTGAAAAGTTCTGGGGACAAGGGGTCTCCTTGTCTGAGACCTCTTCTCGACTTTAAAAAACCAATCGGTGATCCATTCAACAATTTTGAAAAGTGGGCAGTTGTAGTGCAACCCTCAATCAATTTAGTCACCTTTTGAGAAAATCTGATAACTCGGTTTTATATCATGTTTTTGAATGTTATTTGTGTTCAATTAGAGTTAATTATGGAGTTAATTAGATGAAATTAGTTGAAAATACCATCTAATTAAATTATTTTTGTTTCAGGGAAGTTTTGGGAACTAAATTGAGAGATTGGACAAAACTAGGGGCAAAAATGCAATTTTTGAGAAGACCAGTATGACTATTCATGGTATTTGAATGGCCGCTTAGGTCTCTTCAGCTCAGAATGGCCGTTCATAGGTTGAAAATGGCTATTTAGGGCATCGGAAGCCCTGAAGGGCCATTCCAACCTCTGGAGTGGCCGTTCCGACCCCTACATAGCGCGAATCCCAAGATTTTCATTCCAAAATTATCCGTAATGCCCCCAAACTCTCCCCTATAAATAGAGGCATCATTCTCCACTCTTGGTAGACTAGAATTGCACAAAACACGAGATTTTTTGAGCGTCACAACTCAAGTTCTCTCGTAGATCTCGTCTTTCATAGTTTTTGTTTTTATTATCGAGCTTGAACCTCAACCATAAGGAATAGCTCCGTAGTGAATTCGAGAGGTGTGATTGTCGAAGATCCGAAGATCACGACAAAGGATTAAGTTGCGGAATCAGCGAGGATCTAGAGGAACGAGCTACCCGTTATTGTAGTGACAACATAACGGCAACTCTACATGAATTAAGCTTGAGACTAATTCCCAATTTTCTAAACCTATCATAATTGAGAGATACTAATAAGCTGTTACCGACGACCCTGGGGAAACGATATTTATAAATTTAAAATCGTGATGCTTCCGTGTTACTATCTACAAATGATAAGTACTCTGCCTTAGGTTTTGTTTAATTAAGTGACAACCCTCTTTGTTATTATCTGATACATCATAATTAATCTTAATCATAATTTATGCTTAAAATTATAGTAACCAAAACACACACCGGAATCCCAAACATTTAAAAATTTCAGTAAGTACCTCCCATTGACCCGGTCGTAAGCTTTATCTAGATCAAGCATAAATGTTATATAACCTTTTGATCCTTTCCTTGTGTTCATGAAGTGCATAACATCATGATTAATAACAAAGTTGTCACTAATCACTCTATTTAGGATGAAAGCGGCTTATTAGGAAGTATGATATCATCCGGAAGATTCCTTAGTCCACCAACAATCGGTTTCGTGATGATTTTGAGGCTTACATTGCAGAGGGAGATCGGTCTGAAATGCTTCACTTTAGCAACTTGAGGGAACTTGGGAATGAGGGCTGTGAAAGTATGGTTAAAAGCTTTGAGAATCTCGATTGTTTTGAAGTATTGTTGACCGATTCCACCGTTGTAGTACCCACTGTAGACCAATATTCTTATAGAAGATGGCACTCATGCCATGCGGACTAGGAATCCTGTAATTGCCATCTCAAATACTACCTAAAAAATTTCAGCCGCATCTGGTATTGCAGTCATACACTAATCTATATTTGGTGTGATTTGTGTGGGAATTAAACCCCGATAACACAAAAATGTGTCATATTTTTAGGGGTATTTTAGGTATTATTTGATATATATTTGATTATATTTTTTTCATAATTGCATAGAATTACCCTTAAAAGTGTTTATTTTGGTATAGGAACGAGAATTGGACTTAATTGCATTAAATGTGCAAAAAGAGGGACTAAATATGCAATTTTCTCCTCAACACGGTCTCAACATGGGTCACGACATGTGCACAACACGAGTGCAACACGCCCGTGTTGTCCGAGTCAACACGGTCGCAACACGGCGCGCGACACAAGCATGTTGAGTCAAACATCCAATTTTTCGGAATAGAAATGACCATTTTACCCCCACTTCGGTATTTCTAATTATAGGAGAATTTTTTATTGAATCCGAGAAGGAGAATTTCATGTAATTGGGGAAGCTCTGTCAAAATTCTGTATCTACTACCTATTCCATTAATCCTACAAAAACACCTCTAAAATAGTAGAGTTTTCTAGTAGGCCTCGAACCGAAAGGAAGGCAAGGAGATTCTACCTTGGCGGAGCTATTCTTTGGAAGATTTCTTGAGGAGTCTACAACAAGAAGAGGAGCTTTGGAGTACTTGAAGAGGAAGGCATCCAACTAACCATTGGCACTTTTCTCATCCTTTACTCTCTTATTCTCTTTTCTAGTTTTGTAGATGTTTTGTATGTTTCAAAGTTCTCTCTAGGATTCTCACTTCTACATTTCTTTAGGATGTTAGATAGTATTATTTTACAAGTTATATGTTGAATGGATATTGGATTATCTTTGAGAAATGTTCCAAGTATTTTGTGATTTTAATTCAAAGTACACTTTGGTGATTTATGCATATGATTATGGCTTGCCTTTAATTATTGCATGAGTTGTTTTAAAGGGATTTTGGATTGACATTTCGTTGTTGGAGGGGACCTAGGATGAACAACTAGATGTCTGTATTAGGGTGATTGTTATGTCTGGACATGATTAATTTCTCTAATAATCCCTAATGTGAGCCTTAGGGCTAATCGTTGAATTGACGACTCAATGGTGAACCTAGGAGGTTTAGGATTGCTTGCAACGAACCGTATTGGGGTAATCAATTAAGATTAGGGTACGGATAGCAAAATATCTTGGAAATTCACAAATGCCTTAGATTTGACATAGACTTGTATCTATCTAATTCATCCTAAATTCTAAGAAGAATCCTCTCTTTTTAATTGCTTTCTTACATGCTTTCATAGACTTAGATGTTACCTTACAACCTTTCACACATTTTGGAACATATAAAACACCTTGATTAAGTCTTTTAACTAGAATATGCATAACATGAGGAGTAACCGTTACACTTACCTAGGGGAAATGACATTTATTAATTTTAAATCATTGACACTCATAAATTTCTATATACCATGTAGGTATACTACCTTAGCATTATTCCACAAAAGTGACATTATTTATTTTTTAATTTTTAATTGAATTTGCTAAATTATCCTATTATTTCGATATATGGAATTTTGCTCATCATGATTTTGGTGCCGTTATCGGGGAGTGATCAATTTGTTTTTCAAAAACTTCATTTTAATTTAATTGGATTTTAGAAATATTTAATTGATTAGTAACGGTTTTTCAAAACTCAACTTATTTGTATTTTAGATATTGATATTAATCTTGGTGTTTTACCTATTTTATTTTGATGCTTGTTAGTTGTTTGTTTCTAATTTGTTTTCTAGATTTTTAGTTTGGACTAATTTTGATTTTTAGTTAGGATTAATTTTTCTTAACTTGACTCGGTTAATTTGATTTTTCTTAGCTTGAACTACATGATTTTTCAACTAATTTTTGACCTTATTGGAGATAATACGTATTGATTCTAGCACCTTAAACAGGGCAGTAAATGTTAGTCTCCTCTTGTTTGTGTTTTCCTAATTGAATCATTGGAGCTTAATTAAGATTTCTATTATCTTTTACTTACTTTATTTATTTTTTCACAATATATCTATCTACTTGAATTGAACTTGAGCTTAGGACTAATTCCCAATACACTACACTTTGTCATAATTGATTGATACTATTAAGCTGTTATCAACATTCCTGCGATTAAACGATATATTTATAAATTTAAAATCATTGATGCTTCCATGCTACTATCTCGCATTCAATAGGTACTCGTCTTAGGTTATGTTTGTTTAAGTGACAATTTATCCTAATTAATCACAAACATAGTTGGGTAAATTCATGATAACAAAATTACACATCATAAACCAAACATAACTAATTTAACATTACTTAGCTCTTTTGTTAAGAAGGCGTAATTCAGTTGGTAACAACTTCACTTATGACTTGGAGGTCATGAGTTCGAGACACAATAGAAGTTAGGATTCCTCAAAAAAAAAAAAAAAAAAAAAATGACTTACCAACTTCATTAATATCAAAATATTAAGTATAAACTTAGTTATCAATTTAGTTTTTAAAGTAAGATTTTAATACTTAACTTCATTCAAATTAATCTAACTTAAATTGACTAAGTTGACTTAACTAAATTAATTAAATTTAAGAAACATAAAAAAATTATCTTAAGTTCACTTCACTTCACTTCACTTAGTGTTAATTTTTTTTTATTAAAATAAAAAAAAATGAAATTATATATATTCAAAAGAAAAGAAAAGAAAAGAAAAGAAAAGGAGTATTATTAGAAAACTACGTGTTAGAAAATGGAAACTGCTTGTAGTAATCCATCTATTGTAATATTGCTGTTTTATTTATATATTAATTCTAATTTTGAACTTATTTCTTCCTTTTGTTTCTGTATATTAAATGTTTTTGAGTTGTAGCTTTCCAACATATTAGGGCAGCATAGCTATGCTGCAAAAATATACTTGTAATACATGTGTGATAGCATGCTATAATACGTATTATGGATAATGATACCACCTTTTTTTGTCATTTTTTGTATATAAAGCTAAGGCCACTATTGATTCTCCGGTTAAAACCTTAATAATTACTGGCATAACCGAAGAAGGGATAAATGTGGAAGCTATGTCTCTTTCATTCTATCAGTTGAGCACTTGTGGTTGACGCCAATTTAATGTTTTGGGTACGGATGAGACGTTCAATTGGTTTCTATACGGTTCAATTATATTGATAATTTATTTTATATTAAAAATTTTAAATATTAGTACAACTAAATTTGTATTATTTGTTTTTTTTAAAAAAAATTAAATTTGTAATTAAAATTTCAAATTGATTCAATTAGTCAAATGAGTCAGTCCAATGTGTTGTGTCTCAATTGGATTTATCTAATTATAGTTCAATGTTCTTATAAAATTAGACCTTGATTAATCTACTAATTAGGTCTTAATTTTTAAGATAGTGGTCTGATTTGACTGATAGGTACAATTGATTTGTTCAAAATTGAAGTTTTAGTTAGTTTTTTATTCAATCAATTTATGCCGCTGATTCAATATGATTTTAAAATTATGGTACATGTTCTTGCTCTCTTTTTATCTTCTCTTATACGTGTATATATATATATATATATATATATATATATTTATTTATAGAGAGAGAAATGGAAAAAAAAAAAAAACAAAAAAAAAAAAAAAAAACAAAAAGTTCCATATATATATATATATGGAACAAGACATGAAAGGATTTTTAAATATGAAAATGTTATTTCAAAATACATTGAATGCTCGAAGTTGAGTTACATTGTAATCAAAAGATAATATGATGAAAGGAGATGGAATTGGAAACAAAAGATCATTCGATGGTGGGGTGGGGTTGGCCACAGAAAAAGAATTGTTTCGTTTTTCTTTTTTTGGGGAAAATCATGTAGAAAAAAATAAATAAAGAAAGAAAAATGGAAGGAAATTAAATAAAGATGAGGTTTCTAGAAAAATAAATGGGACGATGTTCTTGGTGTGGGACATCAAATTTTAGTAAATGGGAATACACACTTAAGTGTATTTGGCAGTTGGTTTTTGCGGATGCCCTGAACCTATGGCTCAAATTCATGAGAAATTCTTGATTCATTGAACAAAGGACATAATAATAATAATAATAATAATAATAATAATAAATGTGTACATACCCAAAAAAAAGGTTGAAGGAATTGGTTATGGGTTTCTTAGATTAATATGTTGAGACAGAAAAGATATAAGGGATAGAGCAACTTTAAAGAAAACAGTACACTAGCTTGTACTACTACTACAAATATGAAATGGAAACTCTTCCCATGTCCTAGCCGGCCGGGGACAACATGTCATGGCATGGTATCGCATCTTGAGTTCATGCAACCAAGAAAAGCACTATCATATATATATATATACAATATATATATATATATCTCCCCACAAGTGCACAAAGCCCTACCTACGCATAATACTCTTCGTTGACCTTATTTTCTCTAATTTTTCTGTCGTTTTTTTTTTAATCATTTTCTTTTTTGCAAGTCTCGCTCTTTCTTTTTTGTTTTGTCGGTAAAACTATCTCTTCAATTATTATTACTTTTGACGATTAACTCTATTTATTCCATTCATGTCAAAGTGCATGCACGTATGATGCCAATTATTTTTATTTTTTATTTTTAAATAAAGCTTCACTATATTGGTACCTTGAATTACTAGGGTTAGTGTTGTCCTATACCTTGGGCTCATGTCTTTCATTTTTTCTCTAGTTCTATTTGACATTGGTGTAATATTGTCGATTTCATGAAAATATTGATCTCCCCTTTTATGTATTAGGGCTTCTAGTGCTTTAAATAAGATTCTTTTCTTTGTCAAACTTTTGAAGGAAGCTCATAGCATTCTGGTGTAATATATATATATATATATATATACTATATTTTTAATGATATATAAGATCCATTCAAAAGAATACTTACAGGTTTTCTAGTGGAGGTAAATATTGCTTCTTATAGCGTAGAAGATTTTTGGAGCCTTGACATTGGATTCACAGAGACAAATTATCCTTTCATGATGCTATAGAGCTGAGTGAAAGGCCCAAAAGATACATTAAAATATAGAACATCTTGAAGGATGTTTGCTAGAGTATAAGAAGGAAGATTTGATTCTAAGAGCGGAAAAGGATTTTTAGAAGGATTTTGTGAATATTTTGGTGGACATTAGCAGATATTCCTTGTATTAATCCTTCTATATTGATAAAGCCAAATTATATCATGTTTTTAGGGGTAAATTATACTTTATTTGAGTTTATTTTGAAAGTATTTGGACGTAATTGATTAAGAATGACACTAATTTGCATTATTTTAGTTACATAAAAGTTTTAGGGACTACATTGAAGAAATGAACAAAATTATGGACTTCATTGCAAAAATTAGACAAAGAAGATGGTCATATTGAAGCTCAAACATGGCCGTATACATTCAAACTAGTCAACACGACCATATGGACACTTCAACATGACCATATATACATTTAATTTGGTCAACACGCCTGTATTCGAGTATTCAACACGATCGAGTTATGTGGAACACCAACGTAGTAGAAGGTAAACACATCCGTGTTGATTGAACACGACTGTATTCATGGTTCAACACGGGCGTTTTCCATGCAGATGCACGATTCTATTGACTTTAGCTGCAGAAATCCCTGAAAAACCCCTCGAACTCACTCCTATAAATATTGACATCATTCTCGGTGTTTAGGGAGAAAAATTCATAGAATAGAAGAATTATGTGCTTATTGTTAGATCTATTGTAATATTCCAGTATAATCTCAAATATTTTTTTCGTAATATTATTGTTATAGTGTTCAAACCTCGAACCGTAAGGGAGAGCACTATAGAATAGTTAAGATATAGTCTACGTGAAATTATGAAGATCAAGACGAGGATATTTGTTGCAAGGACTCTTAAAGATTTAGAGGGCTGAGTGATATGTCTAAATTATATCGTGTTTTATGTGAACTTATGTGCTCAATTTGAGGAGTAATTGGACTTAATTAATGGGAAATTAGGCAAATTCTTTATGTTTTTGATTTCGAAGTTTCATGGACCAAAATTGAAGAAAGGAAGAATTTAGGGACTAAAATGCAATTTTTGAAAAATTTCACTACGGCCATAGTGAAGGGACTATGGCCGTAGTACTACTACGGGCGTAGTGAGCCTAGTACGTCCGTAGTGCGTGGAAATAGGGGCTACTACGACCGTAGTGATGTCAGACGGTCGTAGTGCCGTCCAAAAATGGTCCAGAAAATGGTCCGGAAAGCCCCCAACTTCACTCCTATAAATAGAGACACTTCATCAATTGTTCAAGTAGATTAGAATCACTCGGAACAGGAGCATTTCCTAGTTTCTAGCTAATAGAGATTTCGCGATAAGCTCCAATCGAGTTTCCAGTTTTCTTTCTTCTTTCTTCTCTAGTGTAGGGTTGAGCCTCCACCATAAGGGATACCCTACAATTTAGTTGAGAGAGAGTGATCTCTGAAAAACTGTTGAGCGAGATAAGGATCCGGAGTACAAGTGTCGGCGAGATCTGGAGAATTAAGCCACCGTGGAAGCAAAGTGAGAGCTAAACGAGAGCTTTCTCTCTCCTTGTCTTTACATTCTTGTTTTACTTTTCCTTTATATATTATGATTCTGTCTCCTAGGATTCTCTTTATCGGATTGATTAATTAATGATTTATACATTTCCGGAAAGGATACGTTTTAATATACATTGTGAATTGCCCTATTCATGTGTATTTTGAGTTATATATAAATAATAAAAATAATATAAATAATCGAATAAATAATAAGAGTCTTCAAGATTAAAATAGGTTTGTCACTAATAAAATAACTCAATTAGGCAGAGCACCTATCGAAATAGTTTAGTAAATATAGTAGTATTCAGATTTTAAATTTATAAAAATCGTTTTTCCCTAAGACTTCTATTAAATTCTAGTGTGGAAAATATAATCAAACTAATTATGAATATGATTCGTGAATAAGAATCATTCAACAAGTAAATCAACCAATATCAAGAATGATAAGATTGAATTCTAAATTCTAGAAAGCAAAGTAAAGAACAATGTAAGGAATAAAGCAAGTAAAAAGGTTGGGAGGAATTCTTAGTAAAATATAGGTGAGATAAGAGGATACAAAATACCAAGTATAGGATAATCTTGGATCTAGTATCATAACTCCACCAAATTCATGTCTAAAGTAGAATCTCTTCCATACGGATCGTGGCAAGAAATTTCTAAATTAAGAACACTTGAATGTTGACAAGATCAAATCTCCTATCAATCATCCAGGTTCCAGTCCATCAATAGGAAACTAATCACATCAACTTGGCACTAATCGTATATCCTGGTTCCGGCCTAACAATTAGTGTTAATCCGAAACCACAATCTCAAATCAAAGCTTGTACTAAAGATAAAATTCAGATCTAAAGTCATCAATGAAATTGCAATTCGAATTAATAAAACCACAATCATTCCATCCAAGAACATCACAATATCTCAAGTAATTTGTAAAATAAAACCAACCAAATCTACCTATAAGAAATGTAGAAATGAGAATTCCTAAGGTTGGTTAACTAATTACAAAGAATAACAAGGAATAATAGAAGAAAAGGGGAAAGTGAAACATAGACATTAAACCTTCTTCCTCTTCAACTCCTTCTCTTGATTCTTCTTTGCTTCTTCAACTTGGATCTTCAATTTGTGTAGACCAAATACCCTAGAATATTTTCAGTAGATTTCCTTACGGATCGAGGCAAACCTACCTAGATAATCCCAAGATACTCAATACTACAACAAGTAGAGAGTAATCTCTAAGAAAATTGGAAAATCAAAGTATAGATCTCTCTCTAAGTTCTACCAAACCTTTACAATTACTTAACTATTCAGCATAATCCAACCAAAATACAAGCCAATCCCATCCTTATGCTCCTCTTCCAACCTCTAAATAATGGTAAAAATCCCAATATTTATAGATAACCAAAACAGGGGTAAAATAGTAATTTTTACAAAAAGATTCGAGCAAAGACATCACTACGGGCGTAGCCCCCTGTGCATTACGGGCGTATTGAGGCAGTTAAAGGCAACGAGCGTAGAACAAAAAGGGCAACGAGCGTAAAATAAAAAATTGCAAAATCATCAACACGGGCGTGTTCATGGTCGTGTTGATGGCCGTGTTCACCGCGGAGCCCGTGTTGCCGGGCGTGTTGGCACCGTGTTTGGAGGATCAACTACTGTGGGCGTGTTCACTTTTGCCGGGCCGGTTTGTATATCTTTCCGAAAATGGCATATTTAGTCCCCGAACTTTGCTCTTTGATCAATTAGCCCCACGAACTTCCCGAAACAGAAATATCACAATTAAGTGCACAATTAACATATTTATCTCAATTTACTCTAATAATCCTCAACAATTATGCACAAATACCCTTCCAAAACATTACCAAATTTAGCGTTATCATAATACCCCACAACTTAACCTTTGCTTGTCCTCAAGCAAATCAAAGAAAGAATTTTGAACAAACAAATCATTGAAGAGAAGTGCATAAATGTTTTCTCAAAGAATTCAAACTAACTAGTTTACTTTTCAAAGATCTCATAAACAAAGTGTTTAAGGAATGATTCACTTCTATACCTCATCAAGTGTTTTCATGTTTAAGTCAAGAAAAATCAATTTGAACAAATCATTTTCAACTTAAATACAAGAAATGATCATAAAAGCATCCCGAGTGAAGTGTGTGCTCTATCTCAATTGATATAGCAAATTTTCTTTCAAAGCAAACTACTCAAATAGTGGTTTGGTCGATCAAAAACTTCTACAACGAGAAATAATCACAATCAAATCTCAAGAAACAAGCCACTTATTCAAAAGTAAATTTTTATTCAAATTTTTTTATTCAAGGTTTTTATTGTTTGCTTAACAATATCAACTTTAACTACCCTTGTAACGAGTTCCACTCCGATGACTTCCGATCCGAGGACCTTAGGGCACCGGCATTCAATTCCCATAAGAAGTGGTGCTCAAGTAGCAAAGGATACATCCAAAATAACCTTTTATTCAACAAAAAATTAAAAGTGTGGCAAGTATCTCAAAGAATTTTTCAAGTGAAAATTCAAGTCATTTCTATTCCCAAAAGACTTAATACTATTCAAATAAACCGTCCAAAAGTAGTCCACTAATCGGAACAACCAACCAAGAATAGCCGTGTCAAAAGAGTTTCTGGGATTTTCCTATAATCATGCTCGTACCAAGTATCAACAAGATGAAACAAATCAAATCTCGAGACTTTTAACAATCAACAAATAGTTTATATCATTGGCTAAGCGCAAATTCCCACAAAAAAGTTCACAAAATAATATTTTCAAGTAAACTAATCATTTTTAAAAATTTGAAAAATTTTGCAATTTTTTTTGAAAATATTTGTAAATTGAGATAAAACGAGCATACACCTACCCCACAACCTTGAATATTACACTGTCCCTCGATGTAAAAGTGAATACCCCACAACTTATTTGAAAAATAAATAAGTGCGAGAAAACTATAAATACAAAACGGGAAAAAGTGCGAAAAACTAGAAAAACAAGAAAATTATATTCAAAACGGGAAAGTAAACTATGAACACAAAAGATAATCACAAAAATCCAAAATAAATCAAATAGTAAATGCCGAGCAAAAACAAATAAAATCATCTAAAAAGTGAATAAATAAAGCAAATAAACCCTATCCGAAACATCCGAGACTAAGAAAGCGATATAGACAATAATTGAAAGCCAAAAACCAAGTATGACTCGTTAAAAGCGGTAAAAGGAAAGGGAAGAAAGACAAATCTTGTTTCCGAGCAAGCATGCTTGGAACTTATTTTGTTCCTTTCTTAGGAGTTTCTTCCTTCTTTAATGACTTTTATAAGGCTCGCTTTGTCCTCCCTAACAACCTCATCTTTCGATTTATTCGATGGAATTTTGTTCGGTGCTGTTAGGGAGTAATCATTTTTGCTTGTTCTGAAAATTGCCTGGACAATTGTCCCACTTGCATTTCCAGGTTTTGTAGTGAAACCTATTGATTCCTGTTTTAGTTTCAACAAACAATTAAGAAAGATAGAATACAACAAAACAAAGAATGAAA
>JAHSUH010001848.1:0-48984 GCA_025388415.1 Cynanchum wilfordii
ATCTACAAAGATCTCAAGGAGCTTAAAGGTAATTTGGATTCAAGGATTGAAGTTTGAGGATGAAAATCGAGTCTACCGTTGGAGACGGAAACATAAAACGGACGTCTATTTCTTCCTTCTATTTTCTTTCTTTGTAATTTAAATTAATTTTGATAGAATTCTAGCCATTAGGATCTCTATTCTTCTACATTTCTTTAGAGTAGTTGGTTGATATTATGTTACATTTCATACTGGGCAATACTTATATAATTTTGAATTATTGATCATTTTATGTTATTGACTTGAATTTTATGTTGGATATTGCTTGCAATCTTTATGTCTATCTTAAGTTGAGCATATTTCATATAGGTTCAGGTTAACACTAGTTGTAAGATTGGACCTTGGATAAATAACTAGGGTCGAATTAGTTTAATTGAATTTCTTTTTAATAGACAAAAACTAGGATGATTAATAGGAATTTGGTTATTCTAATTAAACTCAAGCAGATTTTATGTAAGGATTTCTTGCAATGAAATGTATTGAGGGAATTCACTTTAGACTTGATCCCGGTAATAAATTTGATTAATAGTTGATGTGTATTTTGAGTTATATATAAATAATATAAATAATCGAATAAATAATACTAAAAATAATAAGAATCTCTATGATTAAAATAGATTTGTCACTAATAAAATAACTCAATTAGGCGGAGCACCTATCAAATAGTTTAGTAAATAAGGTGGTATTCAGATTTTAAATTTATAAAAAATCGTTTTTCCCCTAAGACTTCTATTAAATTCTAGTGTGGAAAATATAATCAAACTAATTATGAATATGATTTGTGAATAAGGATCATTCAACAAGTAAATCAACCAATATCAAGAATGATAAGATTGAAGTCTATATCCTAGAAAGCAAATTAAAAAAATCGCAAGTAGAAGATCAAGCAAGTAATGGAAGGTAGAAACTCATAAGAAATAATAGGAGAAATGAAGGATACAAACTACTAGGGGCAAGATTAATCATGAAATAACTATCATAATCTCACCAATATTCAAGTCTAGAGTAGAATTTCTTCCATACGGTTTGTGGCAAGAAATTCATTGATTTAGGAACACTTGAATGTTGACAAGATCAAATCTCCCATCAATCATCCTAGTTCCGGTCCATCAATAGGAAATCTAATCGAATCAACGTTGGCACTAATTGTTGTCCTAGCCCGGCCTAACAATTAGTGTTAATCCGAAACTACAACCTCAAATCAAAGCTCAATACTCAAGATAAAATTCAGATTTTAAGCTATGAATGAAATTGCAATATCAAATTAATATAGATTTTGCCTCTGAATTTATCTTTTTTCACCAATTTGCCCCAGAGTTACCGAATTAGAATATTTGCAATTAAACCCAAAATCAATCAATTTATCTCACTTTAATACAATTATAATCACAAATCATGCACAATTTATATCCCAAATCATGATCATATTTGATGTTATCAATAGTTCATAATCATGTTTAACCCACTTGAAATTGTACCCTCCTTTTACTCTAAGCATTGTTATGAGATTCCTATTGTTACCTTGCTTTTCTTATTTTCTTGGTTATTGCTTTTTAGTAGTTTAGCCTCATCACATCACTCTTGATGTTGGTTGAGAAAACTATAGATTGATTCACTCTTTCAAAACATGCTTATAATTGGACTTTATTGCATTTTCTACACCTATATTAAAAAAAGGATTTTGGAAAAAATGATTTTCATAAATTTTAAAATCTTGATACTTGCTTTAATACTATCTACTTGATAGGTACTCTGCTAGGTGTGTAAATACTTTTAGTGATATTATTTCATTCATTAATTCTTTTATTCATTATTCTTTCATTATTTTATTATTTTATTTAATTGTTTATTATACATCTCACACACATCAAACACAAAATGTATTGGGAAGTTAAACAATGCAATATGGACATCACACCAATTGGTGTTCATCGGAAGTTTCGACTTCAAGAACTTGAGGAACTTCAATTTGTAACTTATGAAAATTCAAGGATCTACAAGGAAAGAACTAAAGCTGCTCAAGAAAAGATGATTTAGAAAAAGGATTTCAGGATTGGCAACAAAGTCCTCCTTTAAAATTTAGGTCTTAGATTGATGTTTGGTAAGTTACGTTCTAGGTGGAATGATCCTTATATTGTTACTAATGTTTATTCGTATGGTGTAGTTGAGATCATGAGCAGAACCACTAGCCAGCATTTTTCAGTCAATGGACAAAGGTTTAAGAAATTTTATGAAAGTTTTCAAGAGCATATAGTGGAGGAGCTCAATCTTCAATCTGCCTACTACATCTCATACCACTAGGCTGTTTCTTTTCCCTTTTCTTGTTTTACCTTATCCTATATCTCTATATTTGTTTTACATTGAGGACAATGTTGAATTCAAGTGTGGGGGGAGGACATTTTATTAAGCTTCTTGTTTTTTTTTTCCTTATTTTTTTGCTTTTCTTTCTTTTTTCTAATTCCTTGAAATTTCGAAAAAAAAATTAAATTTTTTTTTTTTTTTTTTTTTTTGTTTTTGTTTTTCTTATTTCTTGTTATAGTTTTGTTTTTCTTATTTCCTGTTATCATTTTTTTTTTATATTATAAAATTTTTGAGCATTTACAAACTTTCAGCTTACCTAAGAAGATATATTGATGCATGATAGTGATGTTTGATTTACTCTGTCTACGATATTTGCTAATTATCGGAATGCTAAGATCTTGAAGGTTGATTTGGTTAAATTCGTTGACGCTTGATACTAGTTTGGTTATAGGAAATCTCTGATTTTTTACGTGCATCTAGCTCCGAAGAGTTGTTTGATTGATGGATCACTTTTGAAACACTTAGTTGATGGTATTAGATCATTTGAGATTTTTGATAGTTGTCATAGTTGCTTAGAAGGATTTTGAGGAATATGCCAGTACATAATTAATTTGATTAATAATGAAGAAGAAAAGGGTTGGTTAATTTGATTAAATATAGACAACACTTGTTGAACTTGCATTGAAAAAAATAAGAGAGCAAAGAAAGAAAAGAAACAAATATATAAAAAAAAAAGAAAAAGAAAAAGAGGAGAATAACTGAACTAGAACAAAACTTCAGATTTTGAAGGGTGATTTTTAGTAGTTGTTGTGGATTCTAATTGATTGAGTTATTGTATTAAGTTGTTGAGAGGGGAAGTCTATTGGTTGAATGATAAGTCGAAATTGGAACATTCACTACACCTTATGGAAATTTTATGATTGAGCAAATGCCAAATGGATATGATTTTTTCTAGATTGGCTTCTTTTGATTTATGCATGAAGATTATTGATGAGGCACCAATGGGTATTTTCATTCTTTACATAGCATGTTCTTGAAGGATAGACTCATTGAATAGTAATCTGAATGATTTTCACAGAAACTATGTTTAGTAGTTAACCCTAGGACATATATGATTTAAGTATGGGGGAATGGATATAATACTAATTTACATACTTTTAATCCCTTATACATAGCATTTATTTCATCCATTTTTATTATTGTTGGGCTCTTATTTGTTATTTTGATCATTATAATAAATTTGGATTTATTATATTATTAAGCTAATGGGCTTGTAATTAGTCTTATTTTTCAAGCCCAATGTCTCAAAGTCTTACCTTAATTAATTAAGCTCGCAATTTTCAAAGCTCGTCATAATGGTGAAAAAAATATGATTAATAAATGGAAGAAATAAGGCAACCACCATTGAATTTGTTCTTAGCAAAATTTCAAGATTTAGAGAGAGAAGAGAGATGGAGATTGAGATTGCAGCCTAAACTTTGATTCGGTTGGGGGTATGTCTTTAAGACAAGTTCCGAGTTCATGATCCACACAAATTATGGGTTCTAGACTAATTTCCAATTTTGAGTTCAAGACTTTTAACAATTCAATGTTTATATCGAATGACTGAATGTTGATTAAATTTTACTTAATTCTTTTGATGATTTTTGATTGGATTGAGATAGAATTTTATTATTTGCAATTAATTTTTAATTTTGGAAAATTTTGTTAATTGACGAATTACCTTGATATTATCACGAATCTTAGATTAAACATAGATTGATTGATTGAGTGATTATCTAAGATATTGTTTTGTTGTTTTATCGAATTTTAACTAATTATTAGTAGGTGATACAAATCCTAATTAGGGATTCCATTTAGTAATCAATCAAGGATTTGGTTTTTAAATTTGAAAATTTATTAAAGAATGATTGATAACAATAAATTTGATAATGTTTTGGAAGGATAATTGTGCATAATTGTTGAGGATTATTGTATTAAATTGAGATAAATTGATTGAATTTGGGTTTAATTGCAAATATTCTGTTTCAGGTTACTTCGGGCGAAATTGAAGTAAAAAGACAAATTAAGGGTGCAAAATGCAATTTTCCGGAAGATTGGCTACGCCCTTAGCGGAAGGACTACGCCCATAGCAAGTAACTGCATCTCCTACGCTCGTTGTCCTTTTAAGCTCTACGCTCGCTGCCCTTAACTACTTTGCTACGCCCGTAAAGACTGAAGGAGGCTACGCCCGTAGAGATAACTACATTAATACGCCCATATAGAATAAAGGGCAACGCCGTAGTCTAACCGGAATCACTGTTTTTCCTTGTAAAATGACTAAAATACCCCTGTTTTTGGTTATCTATAAATATTAGGATTTCCAGCAGTGTTTAGGTTGGCTAGTATTTGGAAGGGTTACGCTATCAAAGTAATTTTGTAATTCTTGTTTTAGGGTTTTGAATTAGATCTACACTTTGCTATTTTCTATACTTTGAGATCTCTTTCACTTGTTGTAAGTTGCAAGAATCTCTTGTGAGTCTTTGTGTGAAGTTGCCTCGAATTGTAAGGAATTTCCTTGAAGTTTTGCAAGAGAGGAATCAACTCTATCAACTTGAAGATTTGAAGAAGAACAAGAAGTTTGACAAAGAGGAGGTTGAAGAGGTTACTCTTCTTCTTTTATTTGTTATAATTTCCATCTTGTAATTAGAGACCAATGATAAGTCATAAATTTTCGTAATTATTATATTTAATTCTCTTACCTTTTGATTAGATATCAAGCTAATTTGTGGAATTTATGTTTGTTTTGATGATAGTGGTGAAAAGTCAAAGATTAAGCAGAATTTGGCTAAAAGACTTATTCTTAGTCATCAATTATTACGAAGATGTCTTTTAGAGGAAGAATTAAAATTTGAATGGATGACTATCAACAATTCCCAAGATATTTAAAGATGTATTCAAATTATCTTATCTTTATTATTTTATTAGTTATTAGAGAGAGATAATTATCTCCTATTTTAATTAGGATTTTTATTTATTTATTATTATTCTATTAGGATTATGAAAAGTTAGTAAGAAGTTATTATTCTATTAGGATTCCCGAGAAGTTAGGAAAACCTTTATAAATAGGCCTACTCTACATTCTTTTCTGAACCAAGTTTTCAAGATTTAGAAAGAGAAGAGAGATGGAGATCGCGATGGCCGCCTAAGCTTCAATTCAGTCTGGGGAATGATTCCAAGACAAGTTCTGAGTTCATAATCTACACAAATTCCGGGTTCTAAGCTAATTTCCAATTTTAAATTCAATACTTTAACAATTCAATTTTTAGATCGATTGACTAAATATTGAAGAGGTGTTTTTACTTGATTCTTTTGATGATTGTTAATTGGATTAAGTTGAGATTTTAATATTTGCAATTGATTTCAATTTTGGACAATTTTGTTGATTGACAAATTGCCTTGATATTATCACGGTTCTTAGATTAAACTTGGATTGATTGATTAGGCGATTATCTATGATATCCTTTTGTTGTTTAATCGAATTCTAGCTGATTGTTAGTAGGTGATACAAATGCTAATTAGGGATCCCATTTAGTATTCAATCAAGGAATTGACTTATTAATTCGGAAATTTATTAAGGAACAAGGAAGAACTTGGATTGAATCAATTACCCTGGACTGAAATTCTAAATTTGATATTTGCATACTTTTTATTAATTAATTGTTTTATACAATTCCCCAATATAAAAAATCCATCTTTTCCTGTCTTTTATTATCTTATTAATTGATTTCGATTAGGTTTCCTAGGGGAAACGACTCATGTGAACACCCTAAACTGCTCATTGATTTAATTGAATTAATCTTGGCCGATTTAACGACAATCATGTAATTCTAAAATCCTACCAACCAACCATAGGAACTCTTCTCTCTACATTTCTTATAGGTAGAAATGGTTGGTATTATTCTACAATTACTTTGGGCAAATTATGGTTTTCATGGATGATTGTTGTAGTGTTATTAATTTGAATTGCAATTTCATTCATAGCTTTGAATCTGAATTTTATCTTGAGTATTGAGCTTTGATTTGAGGTTGTAGTTCGGATTAACACTAATTGTTAGGCCGAAACTAGGACAACAATTAGTGCCAAGTTGATTCGATTAGATTTCCTTTTGATGGACCGGAACTAGGATGATTGATGGGAGATTTGATCTTGTCAACATTCAAGTGTTCTTAAATCAATGAATTTCTTGCAACGAATTGTATTGAAGAAGTTCATCCTTAGACTTGAATATTGGTGAGATTATGATAGTTAATTCATGATTAATCTTGCCCCTAGTAGTTTGTATCCTTCATTTCTCCTATTATTTCTTATGAGTTTCTACCTTCCATTACTTGCTTGATCCTCTACTTTACATTGTTCATTTACTTTGCTTTCTAGGAAATTAGAGTTCAATCTTATCATTCTTGATAAAGGTTGGATTACTTGATGATTGATTCATGCTTCCAAATCATATACATAATTGATTTAATTATATTTTCCACACTAGAACTTAATAGATGTCTTGGGGAAAACGATTTTATAAATATTAAAATCTGAAAACCTTTATTTACTAAACTATTTCGATAGGTTCTCTGCCTAGTTAAATTTATTTTATTAGTGACAATCCTATTTTAATATTGAGAATTCCTATTAGTTTTAGTATTATTTATTCGATTATTTATATTATTTTTATATATATATAACTCACATCAGATTTTTGGCGCCGTTGCCGGAGACCTCTATTATTTAGTTTTGTAATACTTTTTCTCTTAATTCATCAACGGTGTGAATCATATAACGAATTAATTTTGTTATGATTTGTTAAATGAAATCAACATCAAGTAACTTTTAGTTTTCTTGTCTATTTCTTTGAAGTATCTTTGATCTTCCTTATAGATCATTGGATATTTTGATTTTGTTTAGATTGATTTGATTTGTTAGTTGAATCTTGTTTTACATGATTTTTGTAGCTTAATTTTCAGATTTCATTTGATTTGGTTATTCTTGTTCTTAGAATTTCTTGCTCTTATTTTAGTAGTTTTCTTATGTTACTTGAATTCTTTTCTTATTAATTCGTTTTTCTTAGAATTTTTCTTACATAGATTGATTTTTAGGTTTAGTTAGTGTTTTGGTTAGTTTAGATCCCTTAGGTAAGCTTTTACTTAGAGATTTTGGTTAGATATAGTTTAGATATTTTTGATTTAGGTTAACTTTAGTTGATCTTGATTAGATAGCTTAGTTAGTTTAGTGCCTTAGATTAGGTTAAATAATTTTTAGTTCTTCTAATTTTCATGCTTTAGATTTAACTTAGATCTTTAGTTTAATATCTTAGTTTGATCTTTAGTTTAGAATTTAGATCTAATTGTTTTTATTAATTTCTAACTTTTTCTAATTAGATTCTAGGTATAGTTAATATAGGATCTTACTAGTTTTCTAACTTGATTCTTTCCTTGATTGATTTCTATTTCATATTCTTAGATATATTTTCATGTTTTTGTTTCATGATATTTGAGTAGTTGTTATAGATTTTGTTTTGAATTTTTAAGTATTATGTTAGAGTAGTTTAGTTTACCTCTCTTCTTAACCTTAGTTTCATTACTTGTCATTAACTTGTTTTGCATTTTCATTACTTGTCTTACATTTCTTAGTTAGTATTGCATTTTCATATCATTTTATCTTCATTCCTTTATTTTCTTTAAGTGCTTTCTAGTTTAGTTAGTATTCTAATAATGTCTTCAATTCATGAAGATTATTGTTATTGAGATACTTCCTTTTGATAGATCTTAGATTAATGATTAGGAGTTTTTCATATCTCTTTACTTTTTGTTAATCTTAATATGTACTTGATATGGATTTAGGTATGGCTTTGCATCTAGATTTCTTGTTTTGCATTTATTGATAAGATTTAGTTTTAGTTTGCATAATAGGTTTTCAATGAATGGTCACTCTTATTACTATTAGTCTTGCATCTTTAGGATTTTATTTAGTATTCTTTGAGTTCTTTAGATAATAATATAGTATAGTTCTTTCTTTTGAATAGGTAACATTCTTAGAAATTAATTTTAAGAAATGTTAATTCTAGTGACCAACATTTACTTTAATTCTACTTTTCTTTTTAGTTAGTATGCTGTATTTTGGGTTGAAAAATGTTTGAGTACTTTGTTTTGCATATTCTGTCTTACTTCGCATATAATTGAATAGTTAATATGGATTTGCAAGTTTCAAATCCTTTCTCTTTGTATGTGGTTTAATAGTTTTATATGGTGGATTCGCATGTTTTGCTTTTCTTTGCATATTATTTAGTAGATTTGCATGAATTTGCATGATTTGTTTTGTGCTTACATGAATTTGCTGATCTTTGTTTTCTTTTACTTAGCATATGATTTAGTTGTTTTGATGATTTTACCAAACTGCATATTACTTTGTAGTAGTACAATTTGTATAGCTTTTATTTAGGTATAGTCTGCATGGTGATTTAGGTAAATTATTCATTACATGGATTTTTCTTTAACTACCTTTTGCATTCCAGTAGTTCTTTTTGCATGCACTTGACTAATTGATATATATTATGTATTCTCATTTCCAGTAGGTAGTGCATTTTCTTTGTTCTTTTTGTTTTTGCATGGTATTTAGGTTATCATTTTCCAGTAGGTTAATGTATGGTTTCTTTGTAAATTCATTTTGCATGGTATTGTAATTAATGGCATATAGATACATTAGTTGTATATAATCTCATTTCTTTTGTTTTTCAATTTCCAGTAGCTAGATGATTTTTATATATATTTGTTCACTGAAAGTTTCGGTCAGTACAATGGCAGATTTTTACCTCACTGCTGCCTTGTTTTTTTAATCCAGTAGTTATTGCATGTTTTGTTCTGTTTTTGTGTAAAATTCCAGTGAGCATTCTTCTCTGCCTCTGCTGTAATTTTTCCAGCAATTGCAGTATGCAAACTGCCCTGTTCACTATGAAAATTTCAGTATGCAATTTCCTCTGTTTTGCAGAGAAATCCAGTAGCTATAATGGTTAATTCCTCTGTTTTATACAAAATTTCAGTAGCTAATATATGTACATCTCTGTATTTTCTCTGTTTTGTCAAAAATTCCAGAACTGAAATTTCACTTTCCCCTGCTTTTTCCTCTGTTTTTAGACAAAACCCGAGAGCATGCATTATTTTCCTTTCATTTTCACTTCTTCAAATTAATTTCCAGAATCCAATTCTTTTCCTTTTTCTATTTTTTTTTTTTTTGTATGCTCATTAAATATTTTTCATTCTTTGTATTTTATTCTTTCAAACTTTGACTAATCTTTCTCTTTTCTTGTTTTGTAGGTATTGTGATTTCTTTCTCTAATTTTTCTTGTTTTTGTGTTTTCCAATAGATCGTTTGTAGTAGGATATTTTAATTGTAATATCTTTTATAATTGATGTTTTCTATCTTCTTTCTCTCTTAATAACTTTGATAGTGCATGACTAGATCTTCTACCCCAACCATTAGGGAACAAGTAGACGATCCAGAAGAAATCATTCGTCTTGCACGTAGAGAACAAAGAAGAAGGGAAAACGAAATGGAAAATAGAAGGCCAGCTTTGGAAACTTACATTCAAGCTCAATCTGTCCCACTAAGCAATGCAATTAGACTTCCGGAAGACTGCACATTTGAGTTGAAACCAAGTGTTCTTCAACTATTCACTTCTAGGCTACAATTTGGAGGACTTCCCTCGGAAAGCCCTTTGGAACATTTGGTGGAATTTACTTCCTTGTGTGATGGCTTTAAAGGGAAGTCTACCGTTGAAGAAGCTATGTTGAGCCTATTCACTTATACTTTGAGGGATAGAGCAAAAAGATGGTTATTGCAACTTCCGGCGGGGTCTATTTCTACTTGGGAAGAGTTGAGCCGAGCTTTCCTTGCTGAATATTATTCTGCTGCTAAGATTTTGGAGTTTCGAAGAGCAATCTCAAGCTTTGCAGAACAAGAAGGGGAGACAGTTTTTGAAGCATGGGACCGACTGAAGGAGCTAGTACGATTATGCCCCCAACACGGCCTCTCCGGTCCTCTTATGATGCAACAATTTTACGGAGGTTTGAATGAGTTGGGAAAGCAAATTCTTGATGGCTTGAATCCTCAAGGAGGATTCAACGGGATGAATGAAGTGGATGCTAGAGCAGCCCTCAAACGTATGTACCGCACGAACAAGAATTGGCGCACTAGTGTCCGAGCGAAGCCCGTTAGAAGCCCGGTTCATGTTGCTTCATCTTCTTCTCTCGAGGATCAAATAGAAGCTTTGAGAAATCAATTCAACTCCCAGCTCAACGTTCTTCAAGGAAGAAATATTCAAAATGTAATCTTCGTTTGTGAATTCTGTCAAGGCCCACACTTTAGCAGAGATTGTACCGGAAGTGGGATAATCACGATTCCCGAGGAAACCGAGTTCATTGATGCCGTGCAAGCTGCACCTGTGGGGAACTCCTATAACTCCTCTCGGTGGAATCATCCCAACTTTTCATGGAGGGACAACTCCAACTCCGGTGGCGCTCCTTCAAACTATCGAGAGAACGGGACCGGGATATCAGCCTATAGCTCTTCCTCCTCAACGAACCTTCACTCCTTCCGATCCAATTTCGGAAATTAAAGATATGATGAAGGGGATGATGAGTTCACAAAAAGAGATGATTGAATCTAACAAAAAGATTCAAGAATCTAATGAAGAGAGGATGAAGCAGACTGATATCCGGCTTAAACAAACGGAAGCTTCTGTCCGAAATCAACAAGGCGTCGTTGAAAAATTTGGAGATGCAAGTAGGACAACTGTCCAAGCAAATCTCCGAACGCGTGAAAGGAACACTTCCTAGTCCCACCGAGCCGAACCCAGTTGAATGCAAACAATTAACTCTTAGATCGGGTAAAACTCTTTTCCCCACCTATTCCTAAAAAGACTAACGTACCTATTTTTGTGCAGGAACCGGTTGTGGAAGAACAAGCCGTGATGAAGAACGAGAGGAGCAGAAAAACGAACTTCCGAAGAAGATTCCGAAAGAATTTTTTCCTAAGATTCCCTATCCTTCTAGAATTAGCAAAGAGAGAGAAAAAGAACAATTTAATAGTTTCGTAAAAATTTTAGTCGTATTTCTATTAATCTTCCTTTACTTGAAGTAATTTCTTCGTTTCCGAAATACTCTTAAGTTTTTGAGGGACATTTTGCTTAATAAGTATCCTCTAGACTGTGAAAAGGTAATTTTGAATGAAGTATGTTCAGCTTTAATCTCCGAGAAATTACCTTTCAAATGTAAGGATCTCGAAAGTTTTTCTTTACCTTGTACTATTGGTCATATTTGTGATTTATATGCTTTAGCAGACCTAGGTGCAAGTGTGAATTTGATGCCTTCAAGTTTATTTGATAAGCTAGGGTTACATGATTTGAAATCTACTAGGATGTGTGTCCAACTAGTAGATAAGACAATTAAAGTCCCGAGAGGTATAGTTGAGGATATTCTTGTAAAAATCGGAAAATTTATATTTCCGGTAGACTTTGTTGTTATGGATATGCATGGTGAAGGTGGTGTACCACTTATCTTAGGAAGACCTTTTCTAGCTACTTCTAAGGCACTAATTGATGTTAATCGGGGATTTATTACACTTCGAGTTTTGGATGAAGAAATTACATTTCGTGTTTAGTTGCTTTGATTGCTTTTCACTTAGATTTAAAATTCTTTTACTCGTTTTATTCTTACCTATTTTCTTTCTTTTCTTATTTTTTAGGTATTAAATAAAGTTCCAAGCTTGCTTGCTCGGAAATCCAGATTTGTTTTCTTTTCCCTATCTTTTATCGAGTCCTTTATGGTTGATTGGCGTTACTTTCATGTCTATTTTGCTTTACTAGTAGCTGGATGTTCCAGTATAGATATTATTTTTTATTTCTATGCTAGTTTTCGGATGTTCCGAATAGGATTTATATGTTTACTTCTGCATTTTTTTATTTCTTCTGCTTGAATACAAGTTTTTGGACTGAATTTGAGAACTTTCGCATAATCTGTGTCCCCTACGGTCGTAGAAGTCCGAAACTTCACGCCCGTAGGAAGTACTACGGTCGTATCCATTATAATACGTCCGTAGTAATCTCCTCGAATTCTTCCTGCGTAAACGTCACTGCTGACATCATCACTACGGGCGCAGTACCTATTCAGACGCCCGTAGCACCCCCGCTACAAGCGTAGTATCATTTATACTCCCGTAGCAAATCCAGAAACTTTTCAACTTTCAAATTTCTTTCCGGAATCTCGGATTTCGATATTGCCACAGTAAATGATAAGCCCGTAGCGTGTCCTCTACAGGCAGGCAGATTCAAATATTTGGCGAATTTCTGATTTTCTTTTCATTCCACCCTCAAATTCATTCCTTAAACTTTCTTTTTCTTGATAATTTTCTTACCTCTTAGCTTTATTTACTTCGTTATTTGTCTCTCATGGCACCCGATCACACCCTAATCACTACTGCCATGCACTTGTTTCTCACTTTTCCATCTTCCTCCCCTTCGGCTATTTCTCATATCCGCTCCTTCTCCGACAAACTCATCCTCCATGGTCATCGAATCGACTGGGCAGCTTTAGATCTTATGGAGTTACATGTCGAGATGCTTCATCTCCTTTCTTTTCCTCCTTACTGATGCATGTTCGAGGTAGATGCTCCCGTTTTTCAGGAACTTGTGTGTGAGTTCTTTGCCTCTTTTGACTGTCATTCTGAAATAATCAAATTTAGACTCGGTGGGGTTGACCGAGAGCTTTCGATGAGTACTTTTGGTGTCGCTCTCGGCTTGTGGACTGAAGATGAGATCGAGACGAATATCTATACATCTACTGTAACCGACTTCGAGGAAAGTACACAAATTTATTGGAGTCACATTTGTCGTACACCTTCGGCTGCTACCTACTCTTCCACACTCTCGAAGGCTTCCTATATTCATCTATCACTCTGTTATCTTCACTTCGTACTATCTTATACGATCACTGGTCGGAAAGATAGTACCGGAGTTGTCACTTCCATCGATGCAGCTCTTCTCTCTCATATTTGGCGAGGTATCCATTTAGATCCCACGAGAGTATTTGGAAAGTTAGCCTGAGATAATCCGAATCCCCGAAAGAAGACGCTAGGACTTGGCCCGTTTATTACAAACGTTGCCCGGTATTTCCATATTGATCTCGAGGAATCAAACCCGACCTTGATTTCAGCGTCCACTATTCCGGTAGACCGGAGTAACCTTCAAAGCATGGGAATCATTCGACGAGATAAGATTCATGGCTATGTTCTCGTTCGACCTCGAGTTTCTACGACCGCTCCGGATCTACCTCCGCAGCCGACATCATCACCATCATCATCTTCGATGCCACCACGTGCTTTCACTCCACGTTCGACTTTTGAGAGGTTCATTATCGAGCACCTAGAGAAAGTCGAACGCGACTCTCTTTAGCTGCAGACTCGGATGACGGTTCTACAGCCGCAAAAGCAGACTATCATCCAAGCAACAACAGCAGCTCCTTCGGCGATTTTTTTCTGGTCCGCAATCCAGCCCAGACATCGGCCCATGGCTCGAGGCACTTCGGGGGGATGTCCCGATGCACTCTACTCCAGTTCACATACTCGAGGACCCCCCGACATCATCATCACCACATGAAGCCGAAAACTAGTTTTAGTTTCCTTCTTTTATTTTTCCATGTTTAACTTTTCAATTCGCAGTTATTTCTAGTTTTCGATTATGTTTATGCTTTTGATTTGTACTTTTTGAAACTTTTACATATCTATGTGATTTTTGCGTCTTTTATTATATTGTCTTCTTTTTGTTCTTATTTCTTTTATTATACTTTCGCTTTTCTTATTTGTCTTCTTTGCATATTCCTTTTTCACACCAATTATTTTCCCTACTATATTTCACCTATTCTCTTTCTTTTATATAGTTTTTCTCGCTTTCTCTATTTTTCTAAAATAAGTTGTGGGGTATTCGCTTTTTTACACCGAGGACCAGTGTAATATTCAAGTTGTGGGGTAGGTGTGTGCTCGTTTTATCTCAATTTGCAAATATTTTAAAAAAAAAATTGCTAAATTTTTCGAATTTTCAAAGTGATTAGTTTACTTGAAAAGATTATTTTATGAACTTTGTTTTGGAATTTGATTTGCTTAGCCGATGATAGATATCGGTTGTTGATTGTTAAAAGTCTCGAGATTTGATTTATGTCATCTCGTTGATACTTGGTACGAGCATGATTATAGGAAATTCTTGAAATCCTTTTTAACATAGCTATTTTTGGTTGTTTGTTCCGATTAGTGAACTACTTTTGGACAATTTATTTGAATAGTATTAAGTCTTTTGGGAATGAAAATGACTTGAATTTTCACTTGAAAAAATTCTTTGAGATACTTGCCACACTTTTAATTTTTGTTGAATGAATTGTTGAGTAAAAGGTTATTTTGCATGTATCCTTTGCTACGTGAGCACCACTTCTTATGGGAATTGATTGCCCGGTGCCCTAAGGTCCTCGGGATCTGGGAGTTATCGGAGTGGAACTCGTTACAAGGGTAGTTAAAGTTGATATTGTTAAGCAAATGTTAAAAACCTTGAAAAAAAAAATAATAATAAAAGTTTATTTTTGAATAAGTGGCTTGTTTCTTGAGTTTTGATTGTGATTATATCTCGTTGTTGAAGTTTTCGATCGACCGAACCACTATTTGAGTATTTTGCTTTGAAAGAAAATTTGCTATTTGGATCATCAATTGAGATAGAGCACACACTTCACTCGGGATGCTTTGATGATCGTTTTTCGTATTTAGGTTGAAAATGATTTGTCCAAATTGATTTTTCTTGACTTAGACATAAAACACTTGATGAGGCATAGAAGTGAACCATTCCTTAACACTTTGTTTATGAAATATTTGAAAAGTAAACTAGTTAGTTTGAATTCTTTGACAAAACATGTATGCACTTCTTTTCAATGATTTGTTTGTTTAAAATTCCTTCTTTGATTTGCTTGAGGACAAGCAAAGGTTAAGTTTTGGGGGTATTGTGATAACAATAAATTTGATAATGTTTTGGAAGGATAATCGTGCATAATTGTTGAGGATTATTGTATTAAATTGAGATAAATTGATTGAATTTGGGTTTAATTGCAAATATTCTGTTTCAGGTTACTTCGGGGCGAAATTGAAGTAAAAAGACAAAATTAAGGGTGCAAAATGCAATTTTCCGGAAGATTGGCTACGCCCTTAGCAGAAGGACTACTCCCAAAGCAAGTAACTGCATCTCCTACGCCCGTTGTCCTTTTAAGCTCTACGCCCGTTGCCCTTAACTACCTTGCTACGCCTGTAAAGACTGAAGGAGGCTACGCCCGTAGAGATAACTACACTAATACGCCTGTATAGAATAAAGGGCAACGCCCGTAGTCTAACCAGAATCACTGTTTTTCCTTGTAAAATGACTAAACTACCCTTGTTTTCGGTTATCTATAAATATTAGGATTTCCAGCAGTGTTTAGGCTGGCTAGTATTTGGAAGGGTTATGCTATCAAAGTAATTTTATAATTATTGTTTTAGGGTTTTGAATTAGATCTACACTTTGCTATTTTCTATACTTTGAGATCTCTTTCACTTGTTGTAAGTTGCAAGAATCTCTTGTGAGTCTTTGTGTGAAGTTGCCTCGAATCGTAACGAATTTCCATGAAGTTTTGCAAGAGAGGAATCAACTCTATCAACTTGAAGATTTGAAGAAGAACAAGAAGTTTGTTAAAGAGGAGGTTGAAGAGGTTACTCTTCTTCTTTTATTTGTTATAATTTCCATCTTGTAATTAGAGACCAACTCTAGGAACTCTTCTCTCTACATTTCTTTTAGGTAGAAATGGTTGGTATTATTCTACAATTACTTTGGGCAAATTATGGTTTTCATGGATGATTGTTGTAGTATTATTAATTTGTATTGGTGAACACCCTATATTGCTCATTAACCTAATTGAATTAATCTTGACCAATCTTAACAACAACTGTGTAATTCAAAAACCTTACCCTTAGAGCCACACCGCCACATCCTGTTTCAGCCTCAACAACCACCATCGCCATCCGATACCTAGTTTTATTCTCTTTTCCCTTTTGTACTTTGTTTATGTTTTTATGGAAGTTGTTTATTTGATAATATGTTGGGCCTGTACTTAAAATGATTATGACATATATGATATTGCTGCACCTTTTTCCTATGTCTCTTTCTTCTCAACATGTTTATTATATGCTTTCAAATAAGTGTGGGGTAGTTGTTCCGCCTGATTTTTCACACTAAGGACAATGTTTATCTTGGGTGTGGGGGTAGGGTGCCCTATTTGTGTCAAAAATTTTCAAAATCTTCTTGATTTTTTCAGCATTTTCAAACTTTCAGTTTACTTGAGAAGATTAATTTATGAGTTATTGTGAATTTTTATTTACTCTGCCTATGATATTTGCTAATTTTTAGATTGCTAAGGTCTTGAAGGGTGATTTGTTTTATTTCATAGAGACTTGATACTAGTTTGGTTATAGGAAATTCCTAACAATTTGAGTTCATCTATTTTTATAAATTGTTTGATTGGTAGATTACTTTTGGACACTTTATTGATAGTATGAGATCTTTTGGATATTGTGATAGTTGTCATATGCCACTGTATGTTTAATTTTTTTAATAATAAAAGGGTTATTTTACATGTATCCTTTATTACTTGAGAACCACTTCTGAAGGGAATTGAACGCTTGGTGCCCTAAGATCTTTGAGGTTTAGGAGCTATAGAGTGGAACTCGTTACAATGGTAATTAAAGTTGATATTGTTATGTAGACAACACCCATTACACTTTCATTTGAAAAGAGAGAGAGAGAGAGAGAGAGAGAGAGAGAGAGAGAGAGAGAGAAGAGAAAATATATGTATATATAAAATAATGATGAAAGTAGCTATAGAGGATCTGCATCTAAAGTAGCTAGATGTTAAGACAACTTTCTAACATGGTGATCTTGATGAGGATATCTATATGGTGCAACCAGAGAATAATAGATAGATAGGACAAAGAACTTAGTTTATAAGTTGTCCAAGAGTTTGTATGGCCTAAAGCAAGTACCAAGGAAATGGTACTTGAAGTTTGACATTTTATGAGTAGGACAAGACAAGAAATGTGCCATGGATTAATGTTGTCGTATGGAAATTTTTGGTTCATCCTATATGATATTACTATTATATGTTGATAACATGCATGTTAGTTGTAGCTTCTAATATGGGTAAAATCAACAGATTGCAAATTAAACTATTTGAAGAATTTGAAATGAAGGATTTGGGAGCTGCAAAATTGATTTTAGGCATGAACAATAGTTGGAATAGATATGAAGGCTCTCCGACATTATCCCAAGAGAAGTATATAGGGAAAGTATTAGAGACATTCAACATGAAAGATGCAAAGGTTAGTGGTACACCTTTAGGGATTCACTTCAATTTCACTTCAATAGTCACCTAGGATAGATGAAGACAAGGTAGCAATGACTAAGGTTCCTTATGCATCTGTAGTTGATAGCTTAATGTATGTAATGGTATGCAATAGACTAGATATTGCTCATGGAGTGGGAGTTGTTAGAAGATTTATGTCTAATCTAGGAAGGAAGCATTAGGAAGTTGTCAAGTGGCTTCTATGCTACTTGAAAGGTAATTCTAAAACCGTGTTATGTTTTAGTAGGGCTAGAAGTAGCATAACAATGCTCTCTACAGTAATAATTAGAGTGTTATTCATCTTACGAAAAATTCAGTGTTCTATGCAAAAGACAAACACTTCATTCGAGGTCTGATCAATGATGGCACTTTATTATTTAAGAAGATCCTTGGATAAAAGAATCATGCAAATATGTTGACCAAGGTGGTTATTATTCGGAAGATGAAGCTAGTATAGAATTGGCCTTCATAATTGTTGAGGAGGCATTGCACTAGCTTAGCTCTTTCAATCTCGAGATATGCTAGATTTATTTTTGGAGTGGAGTTGACATTATCTGCCTACAAGTGGGAGGTTGTTGAGTATGTCATGTTTGATAGTTGTTAGAACCTGTTGTTTGCCATGATGCTTGTGATAATCTGAGGGCACGAGTGATGACATCAAATATGATCATGTTTTGGAGTATTATTTGTGCATAATTGTTGAGCTTTATTGAAATAAATGGAGATAAATTGGTTGATTTTTGGGCTTTGCATTATTTATGTTTTAGGTAACTTTTGGGCTAAATTGGTTGAAAAGAACAAATTAAGGGTTGAATTGCAAATTCTGGAAAATATCACTAAGCCCTTAGAAGAGTTGTTACGGCCATGATGACGTCACTACGCCCATAGCCTTGCTCTCCACGCCCGTAGTGATGACGTCACTACCTACACAACATAGACTCTACGCCCGTAGCTACCACGCACACCTCTACTTCCGTAGCAAGTAAGCCCACTACGCTCGTAGTGGTGGCCGGATCACTGTTTTCTGTGAAAAATGACAATTTTGCCCTCACTTCCTGGTTTTCTATAAATTATAGGATTTTTATTAGTTTCCAGATTGGATGGTTACTCTGTTTATACTTAGATTATCATTTTGAGCATTTTGGTTTAGACTTTAGGAATTTTTCTATCACTTTTGTTTTCATATCTTCACATAGAACATTTCTGAGACTGTTGTAGTTATAAGTGTCTCTCGATATTTCTTGTGGGTTTGCCTCGACACGTAAGGAGATCCATTTTGATTCATCAAAGAGGGCTTCATCTACATCATTCTTGAAGAGCTTCAAGGTTACAAGGAGAAGATCAAGAGGAGAGTTGAAGAGAAGAGGACATCCCGACATCATCTGACAATTGATAACGACATCTCTCTTTTCCCTTCTTCTATTACTTTTGTTTATTTTTCTTGTAAATTTAGTTTACGAACCCAATAGGAACTCTCATTCTTCTCCATTTCTTTAGAGTAGAAGTGGTTGGTTTTATGTTACTCTTCACTTTGGGCATATTTTATTGTGAGTTGATTGTTATGATTTTATTAACTTGAATTGCAATTTCAATTTTGGCTTTAGATATGAATTTATATCTTTAATTGAGCTTTGATTTGAGATTGTGGTTTCGGGTGGATGATGTGATTGAAGGTATATAAAAATGGATAAACAAATGAATGAAATAATGATAAATTAATGAATAAAGAATGAATAAAATCAAGGTTGTCACTAATCTTCAATTATCTATGCAGAGTACCCATCATGTAGATAGTATCAAAGCAAGTATCAAGATTTTAAAATTTATAAAATCGTTTTTCCCCAAGATCCTTATTAAGATTAGGTGTAGGAAAATATAATGAAATCAACTATAACCATGTTTTGGAGGAATAAATCAATCTAAAGTTTGTTCAACCAAACATCAACAATGATGAGATTGGAACTAAAATTCCTAGAAAATAAAGTAATAAAGCAAGTAATGGATAGTAAGAACTCAAGTAAAATCATTGGTAAAATGGAGGATACAAATTACTAAGGGAAAAATAATCATGAACTAACCATTATAATTTCGCCAAATTCAAGTCTAAGGATGAACTTCCTCAATACGGTTCGTTGCAAGAAATTCATAGATGAAGAACACTTGAATATTAACACAATCAAATCTCCTATCAATCACCATGGTTTTGGTCCATTAACAAGAAATTTAATCATATTAATTTGGCACTAATCATATATCTTGGTTCCGGCCTAACAATTAGTGTTAACCCGAAACCACAATTCCAAATCAAAGCACAAACTAAGAATAAAATTCAGATCCAAAGCCGTAATTGAAATTGCAATTCAAGTTAATAAAACTATAACAATTGATCCATGAAAACATTAATATGCCCAAAGTAACAAGTAACATAAAACCAACTATTTCTACCTAAGAGAAATAGAGAGGAAAGAGTTCCTATAAGTTGGTAAACTAGATTAAAGAAGGAAAATACAAAAAGTAATAGAAGTAAGGAGAAGAGAAATATCGTTATCAATTGGTCGTTGACTCGGGAATAACTCCTCTTCTTCAACTCCCTCTTTGATCTTCTTTTTGTTCTTCTTCAAGCTTCAAGGTTGATGTAGGTAAGTTCCTCTTGAATAGCTCAAGCAAATCTCCTTACGTGTCGAGGCAAACTCATAAGAACCAACTAGAGACACTTATACCTACAACAATCTAGGGAATGATCTATAGAAAAATCAGAATTACAAAAGATATAGAAAATTCTCTGAGTCTAAACCAACAATTCAAAATGATATTCTAAATGTATACAATTAACTATCCAATCTACTAGCCAATCTGAAAACTACTAAAAATTCTATTATTTATAGATAACCGAAAGTGAGGGTAAATAGTCATTTCGCACATGAAATAGTGATCTGGCCCTCACTACGGCCGTAGCAACTCTTCTAAGGGCGTGATCTTCCGGAAAATTGCAGTTTCAACCCTTAATTTATCCTTTTCATTCAATTTAGCCCGAAAGCTACCCGAAACATAATAAATGCAATTAAACCCAAAATCAATCAATTTATCTCAATTATTTACAATAAAGTTCAACAATTAAGCACAAATAATGCTCCAAAATATGGTCATATTTGATATCATCACTGGTTAACACTAATTGTTAGGCTGAACCCGGGATATATGATTAGTGCTAGATTAGTGTGATTAAGTTTCTTATTAATGGATTGGACCCAAGATGATTAATAGGAGATTTGATTATGCTAATATATCCAAGTTATTCTTAATTTATGAATTTCTTGTAACGACACGTATTGGGGAGATTCATCTTTAGACTTGGATTTGGTGAAATTGTAATAGTTGATTCATGATTCTTCAGTCCTTTGTGATTTGTATCCTCCACTTTTTCTCTATGATTTTCCTTGAGTTTCTACCATCCTTACTTGCTTTATCTACTTTGCTTTTTAGGATTTTAGTCTCAATCTCATCATTATTGATGTTTGGTTGAACAAACTTTAGATTGATTTATTCCTCCAAAACATGATTATAGTTGATTTCATTATATTTTCCTACACCCAATCTTAATAGGGATCTTGGGGAAAACAATTTTATAAATTTTAAAATCTTGATACTTACTTTTTAAACTATCTACATGATAGGTACTCTGCCTAGATGATTGAATATTAGTGACAACCTTAATTTTATTCATTCTTTTATTTCCTTATTTTTTTTATTATATCTTCCAATCACATCAACGAGCACCTTGGTGGAGGTAAATTACTTTTTGGGCCTAGCATTTATATAATGTTTGGCCTAGTTGTTGGCATTTTTTCTTAAACCCTAATTGTGAATGTAAGAAATACAATTCTAGTGCGACCATGGATGTAGGTCCTTTTTTACGAACTACATAAATCTTTGTGTTTCGTATTCTTATTGTTTACTTTCTTCTTATAATTGCTTGTGTTTTTGTTTCAATCCCCAACATATATGTTACAAAATATTTTAATTTGTAATAGCATTGCTCTAACTATTTTCCGGCAAATTTATGGTTTAATGAATTTGAATTACATGCAACTTCTCTTTATAGTTCGTAAAATGATGCATGAACTTCAAGTTTGAAAAAAATAAAGGATATATTTGGATTCGCGTTTAATTACTTTTTTATTTTTTTTTTTAAGTGATTCTAGTGTAACATCTTGTAACTCAAAATGAATTTAGTTTGGTGACTTCATTGAAAATGAATTTTATGTTGAAAAAAATTTATTTTCAATGAATTTCATGTTGAAAAAAATGTCTTTTAGTTAATAGACTTTATAGGTATAATGATGCTATATGTTAAAGAATATTATTATTATTTTTTTATTATCATGTGTAATATTATTTAATTATAATTTTAGTATTTTTTAAAGTAGGATCTATGTGTACTAAAAAAATCAATACTCCACATGCAAGTTGAGCATATAACACATCCATTATATGTTGTAGCCAAAAACTCTCGGTGAGTTTGAGTTGCTATCTAAATAAGACTCCTTATGGGACAAAAATGAGCAACTCTTTTTCAATTTAGTTTTAATCTAAATACATTCTAAATAATTATAATTTGGAAAAATAAAATAAATTAAGCTGAAATTTTATTTCTATGATGAGTTGATAAAATTCTTACAAATATAAATATCATCGAATCGAGATACCTTTAAAGTAAAATGAACATTATCTCTAATATTTGTATTCGAGTATTAAAGGAGAAAAGAAAATGATTTAAATTTGAGTGGGCTAAAAAGTCAACTTTCCTTTTCAATTCTTTTTCCCGGCTTACGCTAAAGGGTTTTGATCTTTGGAATTCTACACATCATCACATATTCAAATAGTATTTACAAGGAAAAAGAAAAACAAAAAACCATTTTTGATAGAAAGATATACGTACTTCACAAGTTCTTTCCGAATAAAGCACTTTCAACTCTGTCCCAATACGTTGTTTTTAATATATATATATATATATATATATGATAACTTCCAAGTGCTTACCAACTCTTGCAAGTTACGTCTACCAATGTGTGTTTGTTTAGAAACTACTTAACTTCCTTTTCTCCCCTAAGTAATAATTTGAATCATTGATGTGGTATTTCTAAATTCGTAACGATATGTTATAAATATAAGGAGAATTTGAATTACTCATTAACTCTATCAATATATTTTTATACATTTTTTGTACATTAAAGGCGATGTTAAATAGTAGATAATATGTGACATATAGATTATAGTCGTGTCATTATCACATGGACTCGAATTTTGAGAACTTCTATAAGAGTTGATAACTAATTGTTGTGTTACGGGCTCAAGCTGTGACAATTGGTACCTGATGTGTGTTTTGAGTGAGTAAAAATGAATATCAAATAAGACAAATAATCTCATAAAACAGTGTTACAAAATCAAACACAACTAAGGCAGAGTACCTATCGCATGCAGATAGTAACACGGGAGTACCACGATTTTAAATTTATAAATATCGTATCCACGGGAACGTTGGTGACGGCTGGTTAGTTCCTATTCAGGGAATTAGTCCTACGTGTTCATTCAATTCAGATATATTTGTTTAAAGAATATTTAAAACAAGAATGGAAATAATTGACTAAGATCTCTAATGAAGTACGTATGATTAATTAAGGTGAACAATGTTTGAAAGTTTAGTTTGCAAACGGATCTAAGACAATTATGAATTCGAATCGTCTTACTACCATACCCGAATTATCTAAAGTGATTACCTCAATATGGTTGTCGCAAGTAATCCTAAACATTTGTAGATTAGTTATTAAGTCGTGAATTTAATAAGTTAATCTTAAGGTTTGCATTGATTATGAACATATTTCCAAGATTTTTATATTTTGTAATTTTGAGTTTGTAATTAGTGTAACCGAGCCCCGACACGCAAGGGAAGTTGTTGCAGTTCAATCTTGAGATTTCATCTACAAGAAACTCAAGGAGCTTGAAGGTAATTTGGATTCAAGGAATGAAGGTTGAGGATGAAATCCAGTCTACTATTGGAGATGAAACATCGAAAACGAGCATTTATTTCTTCCTTATCTTTTCCTTCTTTGTAATTTGAATTAATTATGATAAATTCCAACCATTAGGAGCTCTCTTCTTCTACATTTCCTTAGAGTACTTTGGTTAGTTTTATGTTACATTTTCTTGTTGGGCATTGCTTTATTATTATGAATTATTGGTTATCTTTTGTTATTAACTAGAATTCTATATTGGATATTGCTTGAAATTTTTATTTCTATCTTTATTTGACCAATTTGATGTAGGGTTCGGGTTAACACTTGATGATGGTTTTGAAGTGGTATACAAATTAATAAATAATCAAGTGAAATAATGATAAAATTAATGAAATAAAAATAAATATAATTAACGTTGACACTAATCTTCAATCATCTAGGCAAAGTACCTATCATGTAGATAGTATCAAAATTTTAAAATTTATAAAATCGTTTATCCCCAAGATCCTTATTAAGATTAGGTGTAAGAAAATATAATGAAATCAACTATGATCATGTTTTGGAGGAAATGAATCAATCTAAAGCTTGTCCAACCAACATCAACAATGATGAGATTGAGACTAAGATTCCTAGAAAGCAATGTAAAATAAAGCAAAGTAGAAATCAAAGAAAGTAAATGGATGGTAGAAACTCAAGGAAAATCATAGGTAAAATGGAGGATGCAAACTACTAAGGGCAAGATAATCATGAATTAACTATCATAATTTCACCAAATTCAGGTCTAAAGATGAACTTCCTCAATACGGTTCATTGCAAGAAATTCATAGATGAAAACCACTTGAATATTAACACAATTAAATCTCCTATCAATCATCCTAGTTCCGATCCATCAATAGGAAACTCAATCACATTAATTTGGCACTAATCATATGTCCTAGTTCCAGCCTAACAATTAGTGTTAATCCGAAACTACAACTTCACCCCAAAGCTCAAACTTAAGATAAAATTTTGATCCAAAAGCTATTAATGAAATTGCAATTCAAATTAATAAAACTATAACAATTGATCCATGAATACCATAAAATGCCCAAAGTAACAAGTAACATAAAACCAACCATTTCTACCTAAGAGAAATGTAGAGGAAAAAGTTCCTAAGGTTGGTAACTAGATACAAGATAGAAAATACAAAAAGTAATACAAGTAAGGAGAAGAGAGATGTCGTTATCAATTGGTCGTTGACTCGGGAATTCCTCCTCTTCTTCAAATCCCTTCTCGTTCTTCTTCTTGTTCTTCTTCAAGCTCCAATGGTGATTGTAGAATAACTCCTCTTGTATAGGTCTAGTGAACTTCCTTACGTGTCGAGGAAAAATCACAAGAACTATAGAGAGACACTTATAACTACAACACTCGAGAATGATCTAAGGAAAAATCGGAATTACAAAGTGTATAGAAAACTCTCAAAGTCTAAACCAACAATAGGAAAATGATAATCAAAATGTAAGCATAAAACCATCCACAATACTAGCCAATATGAAAACTGCTAAAAATCCTATTATTTATAGATAATCAAAATCGGGGGCAAAATAGTCATTTCACACTTGAAAACAGTGATCTACCCTCACTACAGGCGTAGTGAGATCCTCTGCTATGGGTGTAGTAAGTGCTACGGGGGTAGTGAGCTAGGGTGCTACGGACGTAGAGAAAAATCGTTAACAACTACGGGCGTAGTGACATCATCACTACGGGCGCGAAGGGCGTAGTGACATCATTCCGGACGTAGTGCGTCTTCTAAAGGCGTAGTCATCTTCCGGAAAATTGCAGTTCCAACCCCTAATTTATTCTTTTCAATATATTTGTCCCGAAAGTTACCTAAAATAGAATAATTGCAATTAAACCCAAAATCAATCAATTTATTTCAATTATACAAAATAAAGCTCAACAATTATGCACAAATAATGCTCCAAAACATGATCATATTTGATGTCATCAAATACCCCACAACTTAAGCTTTTCTTGTCCTCAAGCAAATCAATAAGAAAGGTTCAAAGAAACACAAGACAACCAAATAGATCAAATGACAAATTTTTCTCAATTAAAAGTGCATAAAATTTTTTCTTCAAAATATTTCAAACTAACTAGTTTACTTTTCAAAGATCTTGTAATCAAAATGTTTAGGGCAAGATTCGCTTAATATGCCTCATGGTGTGTGTTTTGAGTAAGTAAAAATGAATATCAAATAAGGTAAATAATCTCACAAAACGGTGTCACATAATCAAACACAACTAAGGCAGAGTACCTATCGCATGCGAGATAGTAAAACGGGAGTACCACAATTTTAAATTTATAATTATCGTATCCTCGAGAACATTGGTGACGGCTGGTTAGTTTCCACAAATTACGACAAAATTTAAGGTTCAGGGAATTAGTCTTGATATGTCAGATTTATATCGTGCTTTTAAGGGGTAATTATGTTTAATTAAGTCTAATTAGACTTTAAATTCAACACAAAAATCTGATGTGAATTTTGGTTACTATATTTTTAGCATAGATTATGATTGAGATTAATTCAAGCAAAACAAATAGGTTGTCACTTAAATAACCAAAATCTAAGGCAGAGTACCTATCGTATGCAGATAGTAACATGGAAGCATCAACGATTTTACATTTATAAAATATCGTATAGACCCAAAGACGTTGACAACAGTTATAATCAATTATTAAATATGACAAGAATTTATTAACAAAAGTTAACCCTAGGATAAGAATCAATTCATGAGATTGTTGCTAGAACATAAATAGAATTGAAACATATATGGTTTAAGATTCTTATTTAGTTCGATGATTCAATTAGAATGACCATATTCGAAGATGTAGCTTTAAGCAGATCTAAGGCAATTGTGATTAATATTAACTTTACTACCGTACCGAGGTTATCTAATGTGATTACCTCAATACGGGTCGTTCCAAGTAATCCTAAACCTTTGTAGATTAATTATTAAGTCGTCAATTTAATAAGTTAATCTTAAGATTTGCATTGATTACTAACTCGAGATTATTAGGCTACCTAACCTCATTATGGTCGATCCAAGTTATTACACCTAATCCAGCAATTCATTAATTCTCCTATGGTCGGGTCTCCTTAACAAACCGTCAATTAATTAATTATTCCAATTATATGCTCAACTAGATGCAAACCTATGTGTCATGGCATAAATTGAATAAGAAACGAAGTTGAAAGCAAAAGCAATAATAATCACAATGATAATCACAAACAGTATCCTTCCCGGGAAATTAATAGAAGCTCTAATTGTATCATTAATAATAAAAGAATCCCATGAGACAGAGATATAGTAAATAAATAATGAAAAATAATAGACTTGAGAAGAGGGAAAAGAAAAGTTGCCGTCTGGTTGTCACTACTTCGACGGCGGGACTTGACCTCCGATTCTTCTCGAACCCTACTAGCCTTCCTCCTTGTCTTGCCCACGAAATCTTCTAGAATCACACCTCTCAACTAAGCTATAGAGCTCTCCCTTATGGTCGAGGCTCAAACACTAAGCTAAGAAGAAAAATATAATAACTAGAAAATATTTAACTATGAGGGTAATTTCCGAGAATCCACGAGACTCGAAATCCCTCAAATTCTCTGCACTCTGCACACTTTGGTGGGTTGGTGGTTCGTTTCAAAGGCTTGGCTGCTGCCTCTATTTATAGGAGTAGAAAAGGAGCTAAAAACAGTGAAAATTCGATGTGGGACGCCAAAACCGCCTTCAACACGGGCAGGAACACGCCCGTGTCGCGTATCATCAACATGCCCTCAACACGCCGATCAACACGCTCGTGCCGGCGCAACACGGCTAGAAACACGGGCAGGAACACGCCCGTGTTGTCCCTTTTTTTCCAAAAATTGCACTTTTAGTCCCTGATTTCTTCAATTTCAGTCCTGAAACTTCCAAAAAGCAAAAACAGAGCAAATTTGCGTAATTTCCATTCAATTAAGTCTAATTAGACTTTAAATTAAACATAATTATCCCTTAAAAACATGATATAAATCCGACATATTAGATTACCCCACACTTAATCTTTTGCTTGTCCTCAAGCAAATTACTTAAACAAGAATAATCTTCCAAACTTCATATATCATGAAATCAAAAAGTAAAACTTTCCAAAAATTTACTCCTTAGAAAATCAATTCTATCAAGACTTTGCAATTATGCACAAAGAATATAATACTCCTGCGTGCCTCATAAAATATTCTTTGCAAAGATCAAATAGAAACAACTTGAAACTTATATTTATTCAACACATGTCAAACCATAGAATTTCCCTGAGGTGTAGTGTGTGATTTTGACTTTACTAATTCAATCAATAGGTTCCCCCCAAACAACAAGAAATAATAGCACGTCAATCTTTTAGGGTTCACAACAACTCATCATAATCACTCTAGGAACCCAAGTCGAATGCCAAATAATCTAAACTTTTTTTTTTCTTTTCTTGCACGAATGCTTTTTTTTTTTTTTAATAAATAAAAACTCTAAATGAAAAAAAAAAGAATGTTGTTGCTTAACAATATCAACTTTAACTACCCTTGTAACGAGTCCCAATCCGGTGGCTCCCAGACCTCAAAGACCTTAGGGCACCGGGCATTTAATTCCCTTCAGGAATGGTTCTCAAGTAGCAAAGGATACATGCAAACAGACTCTTATTACTAAAAATAAACTAACACGAAACGAATGGCAATCTTCTCAAATTCTTTCAAGCAACCACAATAGCTATCATGCATTCCAAAAGATATCATGCTATGACCTCAAGTGTCCGAAAATAATCTATCAATCAAACAGTTAATCAAAATTTTGTGCTAAAAAATCTTTCAGGAATTTCCTATAAAAGGACTTGTATCAAACTTCTATAAAGATTTCTCATCATCTATAAAAGACATAAGCATTGAATTAGTTAATTTATATCATAGGTTGAGTAAATAATCATTCTGCATAAAATACTTATTCAAGATAGATTTTGAAAAACTTTTTTTTTTCAAACAGAATTTGAAAAATTTTGAGACAGCAGAAACATTCTAAGAACCCCACACTTATTCAAAAACAAGGAAAAGCGAAAAACGAAAGACAGAAAAACAGAAAAGAAAAGGGAAAGAACCAGGAATCGATGATGATTCTTTTTGTCCGAATATCGTCCTTCAACGTCATATCACAAAATTACCTAAGAAATTCTCAGAATAAAATGGTGATGTGTTTTAGTACCTTTTTATCAAATGATAAACAATTTAAAAAGAGCGAATATCAAAGGATAAATTAATACTAAATAATTTGGAGAAGTATAGATCAAGAGATTTATAGAGTAACTCAAAATTCTTTCAATATTAAATCCCTATAAAGCTTTTAGAAGCCTCAAAAGTAGAAGAACATTACCATGTCTTCTCAATAAGATTTCTATAATGAAAGAATATCCTACTCAAGTTACCTGTATGATCAATTGATTGCAAATTTATCCATAATGACTTTGATTATAATGACAAGTATCCTCAACAATAGATATAGCCTGTAGATGAAATCAAGTTGCGCATGCATTCACAATAATAATTTCTATCACACTCAATATCTATCTAGAAAAATATTTGTCTAGAACATCCAACATCAAACAATTTAGCACATAAATCTTATCCGGACCATCCAGATTCTATTTATGAAAACCCTAAACTGGAGCATCCAGTCTTCTAATAAAAACAGAGTAGTCATGAATTACGCCAAAACACCAAATAAGACTCTTTAAAGAATGTAAAGAATAATTCATCGGATATACTTATTTGCAAAAAGAAAGAAAGAATCCAAAAACGAAACAAAGGAAATAACGAAAAGCTAAGAAATAACGGGAAAGAAAGAGAAAGGAACTAATTAATTGGAGAAGGACTTGCAGGAGAATATTCTTCTTCCACATCTTCATCCGCAGAATCGTAGTATGGAGTTGTTATTTTCGGCTTCATATTTGGTTGCAAAGATTTATAAAATCTATTCATACTTTTTGCCTTTAACCTCTTTAGGAGAATATCTTGTTGATATGCTACTTCCTTTTGATCATCAATAGCATCCATCATAAATTTCTCGAACTCATTCTTAGGAATATAAGATATATTCTTGTCCGACTTTTGTTGCTTTTCTTCTTCCTTGGGACTTGGGCGTATGATTACATGGAATATCCCAATATCTCTGCAGAATACTAGAATCGACTGGCGTCGTGGAATCACTTACCCTTGTCAAGTTCTCCTTTTCAAATTCCATTCCTATCGATCTTGCAAGTTGGTGTGTGTTTTGAGTGAGTAAAATATAGTATCATATATAGCAAATAATCTCACAAAACAGTGTCACAAAATCAAACACAACTAAGGCAGAGTACCTATCGCATGTAGATAGTAACACGGGAGTACCACGATTTTAAATTTATAAATATCGTATCCACAAGAACGTTGGTGACGGCTGGTTAGCTTCTATCAATTATGACAATCTTTAAAGTTCAAGGAATTAGTCCTATGTGTCCATTCAATTCAGATAAGGTTGTTTAAAGAATATTTAAAACAAAAATGGAAATAATTGACTAAGATCTCTAATGAAGTACGTATGATTAATTAAGGTGAACAATGTTCGAAAGTTCAGTTTGCAAATGGATCTAAGGCAATTATGAATTCGAATCGTCTTACTCCATACCCGAGTTATCTAAAGTGATTACCTCAATACGGGTTGTTGCAAGTAATCATAAACCTTTGTAGATTAATTATTAAGTCGTGAATTTAATAAGTTAATCTTAAGATTTGCATTGATTACTAACTCGAGATTATTAGGCTTCCTAACTTCATTATGGTCGATGCAAGTGATTAGACCTAATCCGGCAATTTGTAAATTCTCCTATGGTCGGGTCTCCTAAACAAACCGTCAATTTAATTAACTATTGTAGTATCATGCATCAACCTAAGTTTCATAGCATAAACTCAATACGAGAATCAAATCAAAAGCGTAAAACAATAAGCAATTCATAATGTATATTAAAACGTATCCTTTCCGGAAATGTATAAATCATTAATTAATCAATCTAAATAAAGAGAATCTTAGGACACAGAATCATAACATATAAAGGAAAAGTAATACAATAACGAAAAGAAAAGGAAAGAGAAAGTTTTCGTGTTGCTCTCACTGCTTCCACGGACTGGCTTAATCCTCCGGACCTCGCCGAGACTCGTACTCCGGATCCTTATCCCGCTTTGAAGATCTTCAGCTACCGCTCCCTCTCAACTAAACTATAGGGTATCCCTTATGGTCGAGGCTCAACCCTACACTCGAGAAGAAAGAAAAATGAAAACCGAAAACTAGACTGGAGCTTATCACGAAATTCCTATTGGCTAGGAACTCGAAAATGCTCCTGTTCCGAGTGATTCTGGTGTGCTTCAACAACTGGGGGAGTGCATCTATTTATAGGAGTGAAATAGAGTTGAAAAGAGGTAAAATTTCCATGTGGGAAATTGAATTGCGCCAAAATTGCCTTGAACACGCCCGTGTCGCTTGTCTCCAACACGGCCGACAACACGGGCAGGAACACGCCCGTCTTGGGCCTTTTTTTCCAAAAATTGCACTTTTAGTCCCTGATTTCTTCCTTTCTTCAATTTTGGTTTTGAAACTTCTGAAATAAAAAACGAGAAAGAATTTGCGTAATTTCCATTCAATTAAATCCAATTAACTCCATAATTAACTCGAATTGAACACAATTAATGTATAAAAACACGATATAAAATCGAGTTATCAAATACCCCATACTTAATCTTTTGCTTGTCCTCAAGCAAACTACTAAATATAGTCCAAGAAAACACGTGTGACTCAACTAATCATGTTCATCAATTAAGCACGAGAAGGTGTTCACGAGAATCTTAACAATTCAAACTTGTTCGGAAAATCGGAATGGACTATCAAAGAGTGAATTACTCCTAATGCCTCATCCTAATAATTCAAAATATCCATATTAAATCAACACACATCTAATCATAGAATCTCCCCGGGTGTAGTGTGTGTTCTAATCGACTCATAATCCAAACAATAGACTTCCCTTCAAACTAGTAGAGAGATAGTATGTTGATCACTTAGACGTCACAACAACTAATTATAATTAACCATCTAGGGATCAAGTCACAATCCCACACTTATTACTCTTTTTTTTTTCAAAAATATATATTTTTTTTTTTCTTTTTTTTTTTTTTTTCAATTCGGTGGGTATAAGTGTTTACTTAACCATGTTAACTTTAACTACCCTTGTAGCAGGTCTCACTCCGGTGGCTCTCGGACCTCAAAGACCTTAGGGCACCAGACATTCAATTCCCTTCAGGAGTGATTCCTAAGTAGCAAAGAACACTTGCAAACTACCCTTATTAAAATAAATAACAGAAAAATAAACTAGTGGCATGCTTCTCAAACCCCTATCAAGTACCCATAACAACTATCGCAACATCCGGATGGTCTAACACTATTAAACTAAAAGTCCAAAAGTGATCCATCGGTCAAACAATTTTGCCAAAATAGATGTGCTCAAGATAACAGGGATTTCCTACAACTAGACTAGCATCAAGTTTCTATGAATAAATCAAACTCAATCTTCAAGACTCTTACAATCAAACAAATAGTTTTTATCATAGGCGGAGTAAATCATACTTCAAAAGCTTAAATTTTTTTTTTTCTTAAGTAGCACAAAAGTTTGAAATTGCTAGGAAATTTGAGAAAATTTTGAAAAATTTGGAAATTTCAAAAAATTTTGCCGAGAAGCTCACCCTACCCCACACTTAAAATGAACATTGTCCTCGGTGTTGAAGGTAGGTGAAAAATGAATACCCTACACTTAATCCGAAACATCTATTAGCACAATAAAATAAAGCAAATACGATAGATGCCCAAGTTTAAGTAATATCCTAAAATAGAAAACACCAACAAGAAAACAAAGCAAAAAGAACAAAAATGAAAAGTGAAAACAAGAAAAAGGGAAAGAAGAAAAACTAGGTATCCGGTGGTTGCAGCGGCTACTGGAATCGAAATGATGTGGCAGTGTGGTGGTGCGGTGGTTCGTATGGTGGAACCTCATCCTCGGCAGATGTCCATATTCCCTCAACTTGTATGTCTGTCCATGTTCCGGAGGGTAGTGATGGTCACAGGTGTAGTAGATGTGCTTTCCATACTGAGAGTTGCAGCTGCAATATCTATACCAAAAATCTAGCAACTCTAATGATGTTAAGTCTTAAAGCACATTCATGAGTGTTAGTAGCATATTCCTTAGCAGTTCAAAGAAAATATTATAATCATGTACACAGGAATACACCTAAAAACATGTGATAACTCATTTATATCTATGACATTAATCACTTCGATATTCTCCTTTCTATTAATAGCATGCAAGCATAACATGCAAACAATGAAGCACAAAATGAATAATTGAAGCTTTTGACCTTCTAAGATAAACGAGGATGATACACAGTGATATGGTCCCAAATAGATCTTAAGGACAATTCCAAACTCTTCATACTCAAATCATGATCATTTGCACCAAGTCTAAAAGAAATAGACCTTTTATGATGCTCAAAAAGTATAGAAGATTTACATACTAGTACCTCGTAAGTAGCTCTTCCGCATTAAAGATGCATTTGTAGAGTATGCATCAATTAATTCATCTGTGCATTCAACTCAAGAATTGCAAGAGTCTCCCTATCAATTCTTCTGTCATGATGTACTAATCCTCTCATAAATGAGTTGTAGCATTCAGTAGCTACATTCCGATCTACTTGAAATATCCGAAATGAATAAATCGAGATAGCGATTGGTGGAGGATGAACTCTCTTCGATGTCATAGCTGCAAGGTAGCAACTATATATATACAGAGATAGAGAAAGAGAGTTGAGTGAATTTAGAGATAAAAAGGGGATAGAGTAATGAATAGCTATGAGTAGCAAAGTTTGCACAGTTCCTATGAACACGGTCGTGCAGTGCACATGCACAATCGAGTTTCAACCATTTTTGAAGCTAATGTATTCCAATACAATTTACATGTAATGTAATTTCTATTGGAATAACCATTATCCACTCAATACATCAATTGACACAACAATCTCTTATCCGGAACATTCAACATCTATTTTAATTAAACAGTGTAATCCCTATGTTGGAACATCAAGTTTTTATCATGCCATGATCATTTAGCACATATGAACCTGTCTGGAACTTCCAGAATCTACTCAAGTAAGCATAGTAGTCCTAAACTAGAACATCCAGTCTCTTAAATAAACGTGAAAATCCTATTCTAGAGCATCAGGTTTCTATATAAACCGAGTAGACATAAATTACGCCAAAAACCACATACGACACCTTTAAAATAAAAAAACATAAACAAAAGAGAAATAAAGAAAAACAAGAACAAGAAAAGAAAAACAAAACAACGAAAACAAAAACATAGGGTTGCCTTCCTATAAGCGCTTTCTTTCCGTCATTAAGCTGGATTGCCTTTCCTCCTTAGAAGGACTTTATGTTCAATTTTTTCGAACAATTCCCTGTAAAACTTCAACTTATGTTTGTTCACTTTGAATGATGTTTCACCCTCGTTCATTACTTCACAAGCTCCCATGGTGAGACTTGTTTGATAATGAAGGAGTCTGTCCAATAGCTTTAAAACATCCTGAAAATGTTCTCAAATGTGAATATAATAACATTGTATCCTCAAGTTGAAATTCCTCTAAATTGTCTATCATGCCAAATCCTATTTTTCCATTTAAAGTTCATTGAATTTCATGAGAGTAAATAAAGTCAAGTGTCAAGTAACATAAAATTTCTAATCAATTCTAATATAAGAACAAGAAAAATCATAGAATCAAAGTTAAACTAGTCAACTAAAATTAGAAAACAACTAATCAAAGAAATTAAAACATCTAAACTAATGAAATAAAATTGATCAAACAAATATCCAAGATCTATCAAGAAGATAAACGATATTTCAAGAAATAGACAAGAAAAATGAAAGATACTTAAGATTGATTTCATTTAACAAATCATAACATAGTGGAACTATTATATAATTCACACCGTTACCATGAAAAATTTTCCAAAAAAAAAAATCATAAGGAATTAAGAGGAAAACTTCATGAATTCAAATAATAGAGTTTCCCGTCAATGACGCCAAAAATTTTATGAGCTCCTTTTATCTATAAAAATAGTATAAATAAATGAATAAAATAGTAATAAAAATAATAAGAAATCTCAAGAATAAAATAGGTTTGTCACTTTAAATAATGTTACTTGACACTTGACTTTATTTACTCTCATGATTCATTTTTCTTTAGGACTAATTTTTAGAATTTTGATTTAGATTCTTAGTTAGTAGCTTAGGTAACTTTAGTTTAATGATTTTAGCCTTAGTTAGATTTTTTGGTTAGTATAGATCCCTTAGGATTAATCTTTCCTTATTAAAGTTTTGGTTAGAATATAGTTTAGATACTTAGATTTAGGTTAACTTTAGTTGATTTAGATTAGATTGCTTAGCTAGTTTAGTGCCTTAGATTAAGTTAATTTTGAGTTCTTCTAATTTTCATTCTTAGGATTTCATTTAGATCTTTAGTTTAGTCCTTAGTTTAGAACTTAGATCTAGTGCTTTCTTTATTCTCTTGCATGATTTACTTAGCTTGTAAAAAACCTTACTCTTTCTTAACTAGTTTTTAGGTATGGTTAGTATAGGATCTAACTAGTTTTCTAACTTGTGTTTCAATGTTCTACTTCTCATTCTTATAACCTTAGTGCTTTACTTTCTTGCTTGATTGTCTTTAATAGATTTTTATTTCATGTCCTAGGTGTATTTTCATGCCTTATGTTTCATGTTAATTTTCTAACTTAGGTAGTTGTCATAGATATTGTCTTGATTTTTAGGTATTTTGGTAGAGTAGTTTAGTTTATTTCTTTACTTAACCTTAGTTTCACTTACTTTTTCATTAATTGTCTTAGATAGAATTTAGTCTTCTTTTTCATTTCTTTTTCATATCTTTACATTCTATTTGTACTTAATTATTAGCTTTCTAGTTTAGTTAATAGTTTAGTTGTTGAAGTTAATATTTTAATAATGTCTCCAATTCATGGAGATTGTTGTTGTGATACTTCCTTTTGATATATTTTAGGACTAATGTTAGGAGTTTTTATGCCTTTTACTTTATGTTATCCTTGTTATGTGCTTGATATGAGTTTAGGTATGGCTTTGCATTTAAATTTCTTGCTTTGCATTTATTGATAGGATTTAGTTTTAGTTTGCATGATTGGTTTTCAATAAATGGTCACTATTCTTACTATTAGACTTGCATCTTTAGGATTTCTTGTTTAGTATTCTTGAGTTCTTTAGGTAATAATATAGTATAGCTTTTTATTGAGTAGAAAGCATTCTTAGAAATTAATTCTAGGAAATGCTAGTTTAGTGATCAACATTTCATTCCAGTAGCTTTATTCCATTTCATTCTTCAAATTTTGAGTATTCTTCAGTAGTTATTTTGAATATGGTTGATTTGCATGTTTTGTTTTGTTCTTGCATGAGATGTAGTTAGCTTGTATATTTTTGTATGCATGAATCTGCATGTTTTTGTATATATATTAGTTGCATAAATTTTCTTATCAATGGAATTTGCTTGTCAGATTTTGTTTTGTATATTTATAGTATGCATGGTTTTTATGGTTTGCATGATAGATAGATAAAGTGGCAAACTATATAGATTCCTCTACAATATATATATATCACAATCATGGGCTTTATTGTATAAGTCTTGATGGAGATTTTTTAAAGCTTTTCAATTTGGATTTGGACGTCACTTTATAAGTCAAAAATATAAAATGTGATAGCGGTTGAAATATTATAAATTATATAATATATTATATTATTGTAAACAAAATTTTTATATAACTACTCTTGGAAATTTTTGAATAATGATTAAGGTTTAGTCTTTTTCTTAATAACGTTTTTTTAAAACGTAAAAGGCACTTGAAGTATGTTAAAATGAAGAATATCATTAAGATATTTATTACATATATTATACTATTAAGAATAAAGAAATCTACTTAGAAGTGTAATTGATTTTATCTTAAAATTTTTGAATCTTTAATGTAAACGTAATCGTCTCATTTTAAGAGATCTACGCTGTTATACATACGATGTTAAACATCTATGATATGTATATTCTTGTAACTCCTTAATTATGAAGAATAATGCATATATATATGTATAGGTTATACACATCATTCCTATATATAGGGTGTATACATACGATGTTAAACATCTATGATATGTATATTCTTGTAACTCCTTAATTATGAAGAATAATGCATATATATATGTATAGGTTACACACATCATTCCTATATATAGGGTGTTAGATGTGTGTATTTATGAAATGAAATACACATAAATAATACCGAATTATACTCTGTGTTAATATTTAACTTTTGTCTTCCACCCTATTTTTGTTAGTAATAATTTTATAGCAAAAACATATTATTAATTTATTAAAATCCGATAAAAAAGAAATGTAAAATAAAATGATTACATAAAGTTTGACCATTGGTATTGTAAGACCTTTTAGCTATGATTTAGAAGTCTCGTAAGAATGTGTATAAGACTTGAAAAAAAAAAAAAAACTCATTACCCCAGAATAAGTTTACTCTATACATAAGCATACTACATAAATTACAAATTCAATTAATTTGAGATATTAAATCTCCGTCACAAAAAGCAATATATATAATGTATATTGACTTACCAAAAATATATATATATATATATATAATGTATATTGATATCTAGCTAGCACGATCCGAATCGCGATAGCAAAAGGACAAAATATGGAGTTGGATATGAAACAGGTAAAGCATTAAGGATACAGAACCCCAGAAATTATGGAACTCATATACAAAATAATATATATATAATTAAAGGAATAAACAAATAGTATAAATATAAAGACCTACTACTAGCATATATATGAAGTACTTACCAAAAAAAAAAAAAAAAAAGCATATATATGAAGTAAAAAAAAAAAAAAAAAAAAAAAAACGCCCCATGCATGCAAGATTGAAACACGTGGAACCCAAAAGCGAAAGCTTGAGAAAGACGAGAATAGAATCCAAATGAAGACGCAGAATCAGAGGAATACATACATACATTGGTCTTGTTTGTCTCCGACAATAGCCGTCATTGACTTGGGCCAGGTGTTCTTTTAACCTTACTCAACGCCGAAATCCCAGGAAGTGGATATACTTTGGTCATAGCGGAGCTGGCAGGTCCCCGCTTCCTTATATGCATATATATATATATATATATATATATATATATTTATATATATTCATCTACTCTCTCTCTCTATATATATATATATATTAGGTTTTTGTGTTGTGTGTGACAAAGAAAGTGGAAGGAGCTTATGAAGTGCTCTTTTTTCTATTTGTAATGGATATAATGCACACATACTGATATAGTACTGTATAAATAATTTTATTTTATTTTTTATTCTGTTTCTTGACGCATTTTGTGCTTTGATATGTTTGAGTGTGTTTAATTTAATCCAATTTAATTTTTATTGTGTAATAATGGCTTTTATAATATATATATATATATATATATATATATATATTAGGGATACATCATTGAGTTCGTCAGAGTCCATAGATCTTTTGCTTTAATAAATATTAGGGACCAGACGTTACCAAGACACACGCACATATATATATATATATATATATATATATATATAGAATATTCTTTGTATTAAAGTTTAAAATATTAATTGAATTAGACTATTATATACTCATCTTTGAATTTATTTTATTTAAATACCTGGTTCGAATTATAAGAATTTTTTTTTTCCAAGAAAAAATATTGAATGCATATACTATATTTATATTATGTTGACATCATAAAATTTCTAAAAATAGTGCAACAAGTCAATCTATTTATCTTATGTGATAATTCACTCAATAAACAAGGTTTTTTTTTTCTTTTTTCTTTAATAAAAAATACATATTACTAACAATGTTTTTAATTTGAACATAAATAAAATATTTTTTATATAATTATTTTTATACATGTAAAAGAAAACCCATAACCCTATTGACTCATATATATATACATCTATTTAAAAAGGGAAATACCAAATAGAAGAAATTTAATGATATTTTATACTGTGTATAAGTTTATATTCAAGCAATAGCTTTTATTCAAACATTGAAAATTATTATATATTAATGGATCAATCGTGCAAAGATAAATGTCAATTCCTATTCCTGAAAAGTAATATAAAATACAATATATTGGGAGGCAAGATTAGTTTATCATGATAGTAGGTTTAATTAATTTGTAGAGAGCTGAAATAAGAATTTCCTTTTAGGTGGGGAAAGTGGCCACTCTCACTTTCTCCACTTCTACTGGATAGAGTCGAACATTTTTTCCCCCCTTTTTCAACCTAGTTTTTTTGAAAGGTTCAGGATAAGCAAAACAATTTAAACAAATAAACTCTAGGTCAGGATCCGTCCGTCCTTTTTAAAGCAGCCACTATATCTAATTAAATTAACAAAAAGTATTTGACTTTTTTTTTTTTTTTCCTATATGAGTCAACTATTTAAAAATTTGAATTAATCAACAAACATTTTTTTTTTATGCAAATTAATTAATTTATCTGACCTTTTTAATCAGGTGCCAACGATCTCATATATAGTGATAATAAAGTGACTTTCCCACTCACGGGAACAAAATATTTGGACCAGCAGAATTACTGCCTCATCAATCAAATGTGAATTTGAAGTCAAGAAAAATTTCTTAAATCATTCCTTTATAAATTTCTAGGCAACATATATGTAGAAAATATCATTCATCTCCTCCTCTATATATTCTGGTAAATTATTTTTATTAAAATAAAAAAATAAAATTAATTTTCGATGTTAAGGTTTTGAGATATTACTACCAAACGGACTAAAAAGTTGCCCATCTTTTCATAAATATACAGTCATCAACACAGCATACTTTTATAATATATTACCTAGCTAGCTAAAAAAAAAAAATGGTAAAATAAATAAATAAGATAATAGAAATTAAGAATATATATATATATATATATATATATATATATATATATACTAGACGCAGTCCTTGTCTAATGGTGGAGAAGCACAAAATTTTGGTGGTGAAGTGAGGTTTGACAAATGAAAAGTCAATAATAATGAGATATAATTAAGTCTTTGGTACTCCCCTCCTAGTTGGAACATACGCGGCCTTTTCTGTTATAATGTTCTTTCGGTTGATTGAGTCCTTTCCACAAACTTTTACTATAGAGTACTTTTTAATTATTAGATTTGGTTTGATTTTATATAATACTTGTTATGTTCTTTTATTACATAATTTATTTTTTCTTTTTTTCTTTTTTGGTTTGTAATCTCAAGACAAAAAACAACTCAAACTTTTAATTTGGACATCATTCATTGGTTAGACTCATACTAAATATGACTTATGCTTGTCTATTTCATATATTTAATAGTATAAAAAATATTTTATTCATCATGCTCTTCCCTGCAAACAACATAAAGTCACAAAAACACAAAAACTTAAAATTCAATTAATATCCACAACAATTGCACCTTTTTCACCCTATTTACTTATGCTATACATACTTATACTCCGAATGTTCAATCTTGTCCAGAATTCTAACCTCGAAGACATCATTAAATCTTCTAGCCAATCCTCACCAATAACAAATTCCAACCTATAACGTGTTAGAATGTCAATATCTCAAACATCTTGTCCCATCCTCTCAGGCATCTCATTATTCATACTTTTCGAGTGTTCCATAGTACTAGCATCCCACTAGATCTAAATTGTGCATGTTTAACATAGACAAACTCATTCTTCTAAGAATGAACTAGACAACCCTAGGATCATTGATATTCATTACCCCTTTGGGTAATATAAAAGAAATCTTGCCCCACTTTTGTTGTACACTTTTGACTCAAATAATACAACCTACACTATAATTATAAGCTAACTTTGCAGCTGAATGTTGTACAAGCTATTAGAAACCCCATAATAGTCGTTATCACATTCGTCATTAGTTGTCCCAACTGAATGCCCGATAACGCTAAACATATCATTTTTTAGGATCAAAATATTCTTAATATCATTTTTTATTGTTATTATAGTATTTGAGCCTCGAACGGTAAGTGATGTGTGTTTTAGTTACTATATAAAATGAATAGATTATGATTGAGATTAAATTAAGTGTAGTAGATAAGAGCAAATAAGATGTCACTTAATTAACAAAAACCTAAGGCAGAATACATATCGTATACAGATAGTAACATGGTAGTACCAACAAACGATTTTACATTTATAAAATTATCATTTTCCCCAAGAACGTTGGTGACGGTTTATTAGCATATAACAATTATGACAAGTTTTGTTTAGGAAGAATTAGCCCTAAGGTTCAATTCAATTCATTTGAAGGGGGGTTTCTATAATCTAGGAATTGAAATGAATAGGTAAAGTAAATTAGAATCTAAATTTAGTTTCCTCGAATTAATTGGGTTGACCTATGTTCGAAGATTACTTATAAGTGGATCTATGACAATTATGAATTCAATTCATCTTACTACGGTACCTGAGTTATCTAAGGTAATTACCCCAGTATGGTCGCCACGAGTAATCCTAATATCTCTAAGATTAATATCAAATTCTGAATTTAATAATTAACCTTAAGATGTAAAATAACTTCAAACTCAAGATTATTAGGCTGCCTAACCTCGGTATGGTTTTCACAAGTTATTAGATCTAATCTAGCAATCTGTTAACTCTCCTATGGTCGGGACTCATTAACAAACTGTCAATTAATTAATTATTCCAATTATATACTCAACTAGATGTAAACCTAAGTTTCATGACATAAATTGAATAAAAAACTAATTGAAAACGCAAGAGAAAATAAACTCATAATGGAAATGATAAACAATATCCTCTAGAGAATTTATAAATTAAGAATATCCAATGAATTCACAAATTTCTCAAAAAGTAGTAAAATAAGATTCTAATGACACAGAAATCACAACTAATGAAGAAAACGGAATACAGAAATAAAAAAGACAAGGAAATCGCGCATCCGGACGGCACTACGGTTGTACTGGCCTCACTACGCCCATAGTAGCCCCTTTTTTCAAGGACTACGGTCGTAGTCCCTTTAATACAACCGTACTAAAAAGTCTTCAGAAATTATATTTTGATCCCTGAATTCTTCCTTTCTTCAATTTTGGTTCCAAGCAACGAATTCGAAAACATAAAGAATTTGCGTAATTTCCCATCAATTAAGTCCAATTAATCCTCAAATTGAGCACATAAGTTCATATAAAATACGATATACTTTAGACATATCAGTAAGAGATAATACTATAGAATAGTGAGAGATAGATTAGTTGAAGTTCTTGAAGATCAAGAAGAAGACATTCATCATGAGGATTCCGAAAATCCGAAAGATTGAGCAACCGTAGAAGAAGTGACATAAATACAACACACTTTCTCTTCCCTTTTCTTCTTATTTTGTATCTTTGATGTTGAATATTTTATTGAATTATGTTCTTAGGAATTTTATCTTTTGAATGAACTATTAGGGTTTCTATTATTCCTGAGAAGGATATCAAATGAATTTTCTTTAAGATTTGTCATTGTTTTATGCTTTCAATTTGAATTGCTAATTGAATTATGCCATGATCATTAGGGTTCGAATTAATTGAGCTTGTAATTCAATAGAAATTAAACCGACAATTATTATTCAGGCTGGATCTTAGATGGAAAATGAATTGTCGGATTAGGATAAATAACATGATCGGACCTTGATATGTCATTCTAATAATCTTGAATTGATGACTAATGTTGATCTTAGGGTAAGTTATTAAATGATGATTTACTAATAAACTTGAAAGATTTAGGATTACTTGCGATGAACCATATCGAAGTATTTAATTTAGATATCTCAATTACGGTAGTAAAATAATTGGTAATTCACAATTGCTTTAGATCGACTTTAAAGCTGAATTTTGGAATATTGGTCTTACTAATTGTATCATTAGTTTCTATTCAAATTCCTATTTCTATCTTCTTTAAAACATTTTTTTTTCTTTTATCCATCAATCAAAATGAATTGAAGTGATGCCTAAGACTAATTCTCACTATAAATGTAAAATTGTGATGCTTTCTTGTTACTATCTCCATGCGATAGGTACTCTACCTTTAGTTGTGTTTGATAATGTAATAACCCTATGTGATTTTATTTACTTGATATATGTTATAATAATCACACACTCTTGATGTGTTATTTGAGTTATATATAATATTAATATAAATAATCGAATAAATAATACTAAAAATAATAAGAATCTTCAAAATTAAAATAGGTTTGTCACTTATAAAATAACTCAATTAGGCAAAGCACCTATCGAAATAGTTTAGTAAATAAGGTGATATTCAGATTTTAAATTTATAAAAATCGTTTTTCCCTAAGACTTCTATTAAATTCTAGTGTGGAAAATATAATCAAACTAATTATGAATATGATTTGTGAATAAGGATCATTCAACAAGTAAATCAACCAATATCAAGAATGATAAGATTGAAGTCTATATCCTAGAAAGCAAATTAAAGAACAATGTAAGGAATAAAGCAAGTAAAAAGGTTGGGAGGAATTCTTTGTAAAATATAGGTGAGATAAGAGGATACAAAATACCAAGTATAGGATAATCTTGGATCTAGTATCATAGCTCCACCAAAATCAAGTCTAAAGTAGAATCTCTTCCATACGGTTCGTGGCAAGAAATTCCTATATTAAAAACACTTGAATGTTGACAAGATCAAATCTCCCATCAATCATCTTGGTTCCGGTCCATCAATAGGAAATTAATCACATCAACTTAGCACTAATCGTATATCCTGGTTCCGGCCTAACAATTAGTGTTAATCCGAAACCACAATCTCAAATCAAAACTTGTACTAAAGATAAAATTCAGATCTAAAGTCATCAATGAAATTGCAATTCGAATCAATAAAACCACAATCATTCAATCCAAGAACATCACAATATTTCAAGTAATTTGTAAAATAAAACCAACCAAATCTACCTATAAGAAATGTAGAAATGAGAATTCCTAAGGTTGGTTAACTAATTACAAAGAATAACAAGGAATAATAGAAGAAAAGGGGAAAGTGAAACATAGACATTAAACCTTCTTCCTCTTCAACTCCTTCTCTTGATTCTTCTTTGCTTCTTCAACTTGGATCTTCAATTTGTGTAGCCCAAATACCCTAGAATATATTCAGTAAATTTCCTTACGGATCGAGGCAAATACCAAATTAATCCCAAGATACTCAATACTACAACAAGTAGAGAGTAATCTCTAAGAAAATTGGAAAATCAAAGTATAGATCTCTCTCTAAGTTCTACCAAACCTTTACAATTACTTAGCTATTCAGCCTAATCAAAACTCAATCCAACCTTGATCCAACCTTATCCAACCTTAAATAATGGTAAAAATCCCAATATTTATAGATAACCAAAAACAGGGTAAAATAGGAATTTTACAAAAAAGCCGAATCTGGATTTTTGGCTCAACACGGGCGTGTTGCACCCGTGTTGTGCCCGTGTTGGCTATGCGCGACACGGCTGTCGCGCCCGTGTTTCGACCGTGCTGCCTCCCGTGTTGGTGATACGCGACACGCCCGTGTTGGAAGCCGTGTTCATGGCTGAGCCCGTGTTGATGGCCGTGTTCATCTTTCTGGCTGGTCGTGTTCATGCACCGAGCACGTGTTCAATAGCTTGGAAGGGCGTGTTTAGCCTTCTTGCTGGGCGTGTTCTTGGTCCGAGCGCGTGTTGCTGGACTGGATTTGTATTTCTTTCCGGAAATTGCATATTTAGTCCTTGAACTTTGCTCTTTTGATCAATTAACTCCACAAACTTCCCGAAAACAGAATTATCACAATTAAGTGCACAATTAACATATTTATCTCAATTTACTCTAATAAACCTCAACAATTATGCACAAATACCCTTCCAAAACATTACCAAATTTAGTGTTATCATAATACCCCACAACTTAACCTTTGCTTGTCCTCAAGCAAATCAAAGAAGGAATTTTGAACAATCAAATCATTGAATAAGATGTACATAAATGTTTTCTCAAAGAATTCAAACTAACTAGTTTACTTTTCAAAGATCTCATAAAGAAAGTGTTTAAAGAATGATTCACTTCTATGCCTCATCAAGTGTTTTCATGTTTAAATCAAGAAATACAAAATTGAACAAATCATTTTCAACTTAAATACGAAAAACGATCATAAAATCATCCCGAGTGCAGTGTGTGCTCTATCTCAATTAGTGATCCAAATAGCAAATTTCCTTTCAAAGCAAATTATTCTGATAGTGGTTCGGTCGATCGAAAACTTCAATAACGAGACATAATCACAATCAAATCTCAAGAAACAAGCCACTTATTCAAAAGTAAATTTTTATTCAATTTATTTTCTTTTATTCAAGGTTTTTATTGTTTGCTTAACAATATCAACTTTAACTACCCTTGTAACGAGTTCCACTCCGATGACTCCCGGATCCCGAGGACCTTAGGGCACCGGACATTCAATTCCCATAAGAAGTGGTGCTCAAGTAGCAAAGGATACATGCAAAATAACCTTTTATTCAACAATTTATTCAACGAAAATAATAAAAATGTGGCAAGTCTCTCAAAGAATTTTTCAAGTGAAAATTCAAGTCATTTCCATTCCCAAAAGACTTAATACTATTCAAATAAACTGTCCAAAAGTATTCCACTAATCGGAACAACCAACCAAAAATAGCTGTGTTAAAACGAGTTTCAGGAATTTCCTATAATCATGCTCGTATCAAGTATCAACAAAATGAACTAAATCAAATCTCGAGACTTTCAACAATCAACAACCGATATCTATCATCGACTAAGAAAATCAAATTCCAAAACAAAGTTCATAAAATAATCTTTTCAAGTAAACTAATCATTTTGAAAAATTTGAAAAATTAAGCAATTTTTTTTTTTGAAAATATTTGTAAATTGAGATAAAACGAGCACACACCTACCCCACAACTTGAAAATTGCATTGTCCTCAGTGTAAAAAGCTAATACCCCACAACTTATTGGAAAAATAAATAAGTGCGAGAAAAACTATAAATACAAAACAGGAATAAGTGCGACAAACTAGAAAAATAAAAACAAGAAAATTTTATTTAAAACGGGAAAGTATACTATGAACACAAAAGATAATCATATAAATTCAAATAAATCAAATAGTACAAAAACCAAGTAAAAACAAATAAAATCATCTAAAAAGTGAATAAATAAAACAAATAAACTCTATCCGGAACATCCGGGACTAAGAAAGCGATATAGACAATAATTGAACGCCAAAAACCAAGTAAGACTCGATAAAAGCGGTAAAAGGAAAGGGAAGAAAGACAAATCTTGTTTCCGAGCAAGCATGCTTGGAACTTATTTTGTTCCTTTCTTAGGAACTTCTTCCTTCTTCAATAACTTTTATAAGGCTCGCTTTGTCCTTCCTAACAACATCATCTTTCGATTGATTCGATGGAATTTTGTTTGGTGCTGTTAGGGAGTAGTCCTTTTTCTCGTTCTGAAAATTGCCTGGACAATTGTCCCACTTGAATTTCCGGGTTTTGTAGCGAAGCCTATTTATTCCTGTTTTACCTTCAACAAACAATCAAGAAGGATAGAATACAACAAGACAAAGAAAGAAAGAAATTACAAAAGTAAAAAAAAAATTTCCTACTACAAATGATCTAGTAAAGAAATTTAAAGGTCAAGAAAAACAAGGTAAATAAATCACATTCTACAAAACAAGAAAAGAGAGATTAGTAAGGATAAAAGAATATAAAATATAAGATTATTAAATAATGCTAATCTAATCAAAAATAAGGAAAAGAAAATGAATTAAATTAATTGAAAGGAAGAAAAGGAATGAAGGAATGATAAAGAAGAATGGAATGAAATGTAAAGGAAATAAGGAAATTTGAAAGAAATAAAAATGGAGGAAGAAATGAAAAGATTTGATAAGCATGCAAAATGGAGTTGAAAAGGAAAAGAAATGGAATGCAAATGGAATCTGGACGATAATTTGAAGAAATAAAATGAAAAGGAAAATATGCATGCTCTCGGGTAGTGCAAAACAGGGGAAAAAGCAGGGGGGTAAAAATTTCAGTTCTGAAATTTTGACAAAACAGAGAAAATACAGAGTTGCACATATGTTAGCTACTGGAATTTTCTGCAAAACAGAGGAAAGTGCATGCTGGAATTTTACCTAAGGAACAGGGCAGTTTGCATAATGCAAATTTCTGGAAACATTAAAGTAGAGGCAGTGAAGAAAGCTCACTGACATTTTACACAAAAACAGAACAAGACATGCAACATTGATATGTTATTGAGTTATATATAAATAATAAAAATAATGTAAATAATCGAATAAATAATACTAAAAATAATAGGAATCTCTAAGATTAAAATAGGTTTGTCACTAATAAAATAACTCAATAAGGCAGAGCACCTATCGAAATAGTTTAGTAAATAAGGTGGTATTCAGATTTTAAATTTATAAAAATCGTTTTTCCCTAAGACTTCTATTAAATTATAGTGTGGAAAATATAATCAAACTAATTATGAATATGATTTGTGATTAAGGATCATTCAACAAGTAAACCAACCAATATCAAGAATGATAAGATTGAATTCTAAATCCTAGAAAGCAAAGTAAAGAACAATGTAAGGAATAAAGCAAGTAAAAAGGTTGGGAGGAATTCTTTGTAAAATATAGGTGAGATAAGAGGATACAAAATACCAAGTATAGGATAATCTTGGATCTAATATCATAGCTCCACCAAAATCAAGTCTAAAGTAGAATCTCTTCCATACGGTTCGTGGCAAGAAATTCCTAGATTAAGAACACTTGAATGTTGACAAGATCAAATCCCCCATCAATCATCCTGGTTTCGGTCCATCAATAGGAAATTAATCACATCAACTTGGCACTAATCGTATATCCTGGTTCCGGCCTAACAATTAGTGTTAATCCGAAACCACAATCTCACATCAAGACTTGTGCTAAAGATAAAATTCAGATCTAAAGTCATCAATGAAATTGCAATTTGAATCAATAAAACCACAATCATTCAATCCAAGAACATCACAATATCTCAAGTAATTTGTAAAATAAAACCAACCAAATCTACCTATAAGAAATGTAGAAATGAGAATTCCTAAGGTTGGTTAACTAATTACAAAGAATAACAAGGAATAATAGAAGAAAAGGGGAAAGTGAAACATAGACATTAAACCTTCTTCCTCTTCAACTCCTTCTCTTGATTCTTCTTTGCTTCTTCAACTTGGATCTTCAATTTGTGTAGCCCAAATACCCTAGAATATATTCAGTAAATTTCCTAGAATATACCCTAGAATATACCCTGAATATATTCGAGGCAAACTCACCAAATTAATCCCAAGATACTCAATACTACAACAAGTAGAGAGTAATCTCTAAGAAAATTGGAAAATCAAAGTATAGATCTCTCTCTAAGTTCTACCAAACCTTTTCAATTACTTAACAATTCAGCCTAATCCAACCACTATCTAACCTCAAATAATGGTAAAAATCCCAATATTTATAGATAACCAAAACAGGGGTAAAATAGTAATTTTTACAAAAAAAAGATTCTGGACAGAGCATCATTACGGGCGTGGCCCCTTGTGCATTACGGGCGTAATGAGGCGGTTAGGGCAACGGCAAAAAAAAAAAAAAAAAAAAAATGCAAAATACACACGCCCGTGTTCATGCTGCTGGCTGGGCGTGTTCATGATGCTGAGCGCGTGTTCATACTGCTGAGCGCGTGTTCATGGGCTGTTTTTGTACATCTTTCCGGAAATTGCATATTTAGTCCCCGAACTTCACTCCTTTGATCAATTAGCTCCACAAACTTCCCGAAAACATAAAATATCACAATCAAGTGCACAATTAGTATATTTATCTC
>JAHSUH010001851.1:2500-10000 GCA_025388415.1 Cynanchum wilfordii
TTTTTTTAGTAAATTCTATATCTTGGTAGACTCGATAGTCAATATTTTGATTCTAGTTAGTTAGTTAGATAGTTAAATTATTTAAATTTGTCATTTTTAAATTTGAATTCAAATGACATTTGAAATTCGTTTATTACACTTCTATATTTTCTATATTATTTGATTCCATATCATTAGGAATGATTAGTTGGAACTGATGAGACATTCCTCCACGTTCATTCCATTCATAAAATTCATAAAGTAGTAAAGGCGGAAATTAAGACAAAAAAAGACCGTTCAAGTATTCAAAATTGCATGAGAAGGGCGACAGGTATATATATATATATAGGATATCTGTTAATCTATATTGAATTACGAATCCAGAAATGCTAAAATCCAATTTGATTGGACCAAAAGGGTCTCCTATACAAGATAGGAGAAGACAGGTAAGAAATAAAAGAGTAAAAATGCTTCTTCGAAATAAGAATAGGTATCTAATGAATTCAAAGGTTCCAGTATAAATGAAAGAAAAAGGGCCCGACATCATAATGCAATGAAATTCTAATCTTAACACAAAAGGAAGGGGATATGGCGAAATGGGTAGACGCTACGGACTTAATTGGATTGAGCCTTAGTAAGGAAACCTACTAAGTGATGACTTTCAAATTCAGAGAAACCCCGGAATTAAGAAAAAGGGCAATCCTGAGCCAAATCTATTTTCCACAAACAAAGGTTCAGAAAACAAGGATAGGTGCAGAGACTCGACGGAAGCTGTTCTAACAAATGGAGTTGGCCGCGTTGGTAGTTGGTAGAGAACTCTTTCCATCGAAAATTCAGAAAGGATGAAAGATATACATACGTATTGAATACTATATCAAAATCAAATGATTAATGCCGACCCAAATGAGTCTATATTTTTTTCTAAAAAACGGAAGAATTGGTGTGATTCGATTCTTTCTTCAATGTGGAATCGAATATTCATTGATCAAAAGATTCACTCCATAGTCTGTAGATCCTCTTTTCAAGAACCGGATTAATCGGACGAGAATAAAGATAGAGTCCCGTTCTACATGTCAATGCTGGCAACAATGAAATTTTTAGTAAGAGGAAAATCCGTCGACTTAAAAAATCGTGAGGGTTCAAGTCCCTCTATCCCCAAAAAGCCTATTTGCCCCCCAACTATTTATCCATTCTATCCCCCCTTTCCTTGCGTGAGTGTCCTTATACACTCGTTTTGAAATAGATCCGGGCGGAAATGTCTTATTATATCTTATATCTAAGATATACATCTTTGAGCAAGAAATCCCCATTTGAATGATTTACAATCCATATCATTACTCATACTGAAACTTCAAAAGTCGTCTTTTTTAAGATCCAAGAAATTCCAGTACCTAGATCAAACTTTTGAATCTTCTTTCGCCCCTTTTAATTGACATAGACCCCCGCCCTCTATAAAATGAGGATGCTACATTCGGACTTAGCCGGGATAGCTCAGCTGGTAGAGCAGAGGACTGAAAATCCTCGTGTCACCAGTTCAAATCTGGTTCCTGGTATATGATTAATTTGGATGAGTCTCTCTTGAATAAATTAATTGATATGAATCGACATCCCTATTCAGTGTTAATTTGGATCATAACACATACTTTTTCCATCTCGCCGAGATATATCCCATCATTTTTTTTTATAGATGGGTAGAATTCTTTTAGATACTTTATCTATTTATCTAAAAGAATTCGATTCTATTTGATCTTTTTATCTTTATGTCCATGCCGTAGAATGTTAATACTTCATATATATTCAAAAGACGCGTTCAAAAGGTTAAATTAGTTGGTTGAGATACTAACAAGTCGAATCTAGAGAAATTGAAATAGACAAGATTAAGTTCAGATACAAATAAATAGAATCCGGTTCGATTTCTTCATTCCTACCTACATAACTTTCTAGAACGGTCTAAGTAATATGCGTGGTACAAAGTCAAACTTCATGATACAGAACTCCTTTGGTTCATCCTATTGGTTTGGCTCATCTGAAATAAAAATCTTCCAACCCAAATAAATGGAAGGCGATAATTCCAAGGAATCCCCTTTTTTTTTTTTGTTATAGCCTAGCGAGAATTTAAACAAGACTTCTATTCTGTTTAATCTAGAAGAGAACGTACAAGCTTTGAATATCTGAAATTGTATAAGTGGAAATCTTTTCTTATCATTCAATGAGCATCTTGTATTTCATAAAAATTGGGGGCAATGTAATCCTTACGTAAGGGCCATCCTATCCAACTTTCGGGCATTAAGATACGTTTCAAGCGTGGATGATTATCATAAGAGATTCCCAACATATCATAAGACTCTCGTTCTTGAAAATCCACACTTTTCCAAACCCAGAACACGGATGGAATCCTAGGATTGCTCCTTGAGGCAAATACTTTTATGCATACCTCTTCTGGTTGATCCACACCATACTCTATTCTCGTAAGATGATACACACTAGCTAACAGCCCTCCGGGTGCTACATCATAGGCGCATTGGGAGCGTAGAAAATTGTAACCATATACGTATAAAATGACAGCAATGGAATGCCAATCCTCGGGCTTTACTTGTAAAGTTTCTATTCCTTGGTAATCAAAGCCTAAAGATCTATGAATTAGCTCATGCTTGGCTAGCCAAGCAGACAAACGACCCGCATCTTTTTTTCCTCCCGCATTTTTTTGTATAAGTTTTTCATATTTACGATGAAATTTATGAAGATTGGCCTACTCCTTTTTAAAGAAATCCTGTCTAAGTGACTAATTCATGGGAAGATACTGAACTTTTATATTTGAAAAAGGTTTCAGTAGGTATCTCTGAAGTAGAAGTTGATGGCGGTTGATAAAGGAATCCTTGATCATAATTTCCAGTATGAATACGCGTCCAACGCGAAACTTGTGATTGGTAGTAAAACACCGATTCGCTTGTTGAGACCTAATTCTATCTTCATAGATTTCTCGAGATATTTTTTTACGAAGTTTTGTTATAGCATCTATAACTGCTTCCGGTTTAGGGCAGCCCGGCAGATAGACATCCACAGGAATTGCTATCAACTCGCGAACAGGATAAGAATCAGTACGAACATACCTCCGGTATGTACAGGCCCCATGCATAACATATTTTGGTTCGGATTGCTCAATTAAAAGGGCCTTATTGTTAATCGCCTAACTGGTCCGTCTCTCACGACGACCGATCGTAGGACAGTCCCAAGACGAGTCCTAGACAGGCAGATCTAATTTTAACAGCCGGAACAGTAACAATGAAAATGGCCCCTTCCCTAGTAAGATTATATGAGCAAATGCCTGAACCAAAATATGTTATTGCTATGGGAGCCTGTACAATTACCGGAGGTATGTTCAGTACTGATTCTTATAGCACTGTTCGCGGAGTTGATAAGCTAATTCCTGTGGATGTCTATCTGCCGGGCTGCCCACCTAAACCGGAAGCAGTTATAGATGCTATAACAAAACTTCGTAAGAAAATATCTCGAGAAATCTATGAAGATAGAATTAGGTCTCAACAAGCGAATCGGTGTTTTACTACCAATCACAAGTTTCGCGTTGGACGCAGTATTCATACTGGAAATTATGATCAAGGATTCCTTTATCAACCGCCATCAACTTCTACTTCAGAGATACCTACTGAAACCTTTTTCAAATATAAAAGTTCAGTATCTTCCCATGAATTAGTCACTTAGACAGGATTTCTTTAAAAAGGAGTAGGCCAATCTTCATAAATTTCATCGTAAATATGAAAAACTTATACAAAAAAATGCGGGAGGGATAAAAAAGATGCGGGGTCGTTTGTCTGCTTGGCTAGCCAAGCATGAGCTAATTCATAGATCTTTAGGCTTTGATTACTAAGGAATAGAAACTTTACAAGTAAAGCCCGAGGATTGGCATTCCATTGCTGTCATTTTATACGTATATGGTTACAATTTTCTACGCTCCCAATGCGCCTATGATGTAGCACCCGGAGGGCTGTTAGCTAGTGTGTATCATCTTACGAGAATAGAGTATGGTGTGGATCAACCAGAAGAGGTATGCATAAAAGTATTTGCCTCAAGGAGCAATCCTAGGATTCCATCCGTGTTCTGGGTTTGGAAAAGTGTGGATTTTCAAGAACGAGAGTCTTATGATATGTTGGGAATCTCTTATGATAATCATCCACGCTTGAAACGTATCTTAATGCCCGAAAGTTGGATAGGATGGCCCTTACGTAAGGATTACATTGCCCCCAATTTTTATGAAATACAAGATGCTCATTGAATGATAAGAAAAAGATTTCCACTTATACAATTTCAGATATTCAAAGCTTGTACGTTCTCTTCTAGATTAAACAGAATAGAAGTCTTGTTTAAATTCTCGCTAGGCTATAAAAAAAAAAATAAGGGATTCCTTGGAATTATCGCCTTCCATTTATTTGGGTTGGAAGATTTTTATTTCAGATGAGCCAAACCAATAGGATGAACCAAAGGAGTTCTGTATCATGAAGTTTGACTTTGTACCACGCATATTACTTAGACCGTTCTAGAAAGTTATGTAGGTAGGAATGAAGAAATCGAACCGGATTCTATTTATTTGTATCTGAACTTAATCTTGTCTATTTCAATTTCTCTAGATTCGACTTGTTAGTATCTCAACCAACTAATTTAACCTTTTGAACGCGTCTTTTGAATATATATGAAGTATTAACATTCTACGGCATGGACATAAAGATAAAAAAGATCAAATAGAATCGAATTCTTTTAGATAAATAGATAAAGTATCTAAAAGAATTCTACCCATCTATAAAAAAAATAGATGGGATATATCTCGGCGAGATGGAAAAAAGTATGTGTTATGATCCAAATTAACACTGAATAGGGATGTCGATTCATATCAATTAATTTATTCAAGAGAGACTCATCCAAATTAATCATATACCAGGAACCAGATTTGAACTGGTGACACGAGGATTTTCAGTCCTCTGCTCTACCAGCTGAGCTATCCCGGCTAAGTCCGAATGTAGCATCCTCATTTTATTAGGGGGGGGGGGGTCTATGTCAATTAAAAGGGCGAAAGAAGATTCAAAAGTTTGATCTAGGTACTGGAATTTCTTGGATCTTAAAAAAGACGACTTTTGAAGTTTCAGTATGAGTAATGATATGGATTGTAAATCATTCAAATGGGGATTTCTTGCTCAAAGATGTATATCTTAGATATAAGATATAATAAGACATTTCCGCCCGGATCTATTTCAAAACGAGTGTATAAGGACACTCACGCAAGGAAAGGGGGGATAGAATGGATAAATAGTTGGGGGGCAAATAGGCCTTTTTGGGGATAGAGGGACTTGAACCCTCACGATTTTTTAAGTCGACGGATTTTCCTCTTACTAAAAATTTCATTGTTGCCAGCATTGACATGTAGAACGGGACTCTATCTTTATTCTCGTCCGATTAATCCGGTTCTTGAAAAGAGGATCTACAGACTATGGAGTGAATCTTTTGATCAATGAATATTCGATTCCACATTGAAGAAAGAATCGAATCACACCAATTCTTCCGTTTTTTATAGAAAAAATATAGACTCATTTGGGTCGGCATTAATCATTTGATTTTGATATAGTATTCAATACGTATGTATATCTTTCATCCTTTCTGAATTTTCGATGGAAAGAGTTCTCTACCAACTACCAACGCGGCCAACTCCATTTGTTAGAACAGCTTCCGTCGAGTCTCTGCACCTATCCTTGTTTTCTGAACCTTTGTTTGTGGAAAATAGGATTTGGCTCAGGATTGCCCTTTTTCTTAATTCCGGGGTTTCTCTGAATTTGAAAGTCATCACTTAGTAGGTTTCCTTACTAAGGCTCAATCCAATTAAGTCCGTAGCGTCTACCCATTTCGCCATATCCCCTTCCTTTTGTGTTAAGATTAGAATTTCATTGCATTATGATGTCGGGCCCTTTTTCTTTCATTTATACTGGAACCTTTGAATTCATTAGATACCTATTCTTATTTCGAAGAAGCATTTTTACTCTTTTATTTCTTACCTGTCTTCTCCTATCTTGTATAGGAGACCCTTTTTGGTCCAATCAAATTGGATTTTAGCATTTCTGGATTCGTAATTCAATATAGATTAACAGATATCCTATATATATATATATACCTGTCGCCCTTCTCATGCAATTTTGAATACTTGAACGGTTTTTTTTTTTGTCTTAATTTCCGCCTTTACTACTTTATGAATTTTATGAATGGAATGAACGTGGAGGAATGTCTCATCAGTTCCAACTAATCATTCCTAATGATATGGAATCAAATAATATAGAAAATATAGAAGTGTAATAAACGAATTTCAAATGTCATTTGAATTCAAATTTAAAAATGACAAATTTAAATAATTTAACTATCTAACTAACTAACTAGAATCAAAATATTGACTATCGAGTCTACCAAGATATAGAATTTACTAAAAAAATATCGAATTGAATAATATTCGAATTGTAAATTCGATTAGTGATTAGTGATAAAAAATACAAATTCTATATCGCTTATATTAATCGTTATGTTCTATAATATTAATATTCAATATTTATTTGAAATTGTATATTCTATTGTTTTCTATTCATATCGAGTCTGAATAGATAAGACATAATAGTGAATACCTAAGATTCCAATATTTTATTGAATTACTATGCACATAAAATTGAGCACATAAAATTGATGTTATGTGAGCCCGCTTAGCTCAGAGGTTAGAGCATCGCATTTGTAATGCGATGGTCATCGGTTCGATTCCGATAGCCGGCTTTTTCCTATTTATTCCAATTTTGACATAATTGAGAATGTCTTTTTGAAATCAAAGAATATTCAATATTTTTAAATTTTTAAATTTCGTAAATTAACATTAAACATTATAAGAACTTACAACTATGTCAGGAAAGGAATCCCTTTTCTATAATAGAAAATAGGAAGCGTTCTGGATATTTATTCAATTCGTCTCATACTTCTTTTTAGTACACAAGTAGGCTACTTCAGCAAACTTCGCTTCATTTGCTTTAGTTACTTTAGAGTTACTTTAGTTTGAGTTTGAAAATTTGAATTTAGGTTTAAAAATTCAAATTTAATAATTTTTAATTAATAATTTTTAATAATTAATTAAAATAATTTTTAATAATTAATTAAAATATTTAATAAATAAATAAAAAATATAACTATTTTATAAAAAAAAAAAAAAAAAAGAATAAAATAGATTCTAAACAAATTCTACAAATACAAAAAGGAGTCTTTATGTCGCGTTACCGAGGACCTCGTTTGAAAAAAATACGCCGGGGGGGGAGCTTTGCCGGGACTAACTAATAAAAGGCCTAGAGCCGGAAATGATCTTAGAAACCAATCTCGTTCGGGAAAAAAATCTCAATATCGTATTCGCCTAGAAGAAAAACAAAAGTTGCGTTTTCACTATGGTCTTACAGAACGACAATTACTTAAATACGTTCATATCGCCGGAAAAGCCAA
>JAHSUH010001852.1:0-18197 GCA_025388415.1 Cynanchum wilfordii
CCTGTTTGAAAGGAGTCAAAAAAGTCAAGATATGAACTAAGTTAAACTAATTTAAATAGAAATTTAGAAGTCTTTCCTCTTACTTTACTTATACTTTACTTATACTTACTTTACTTATACTTTACTTATACTTACTTTACTTATACTTTACTTATACTTACTTTACTTATACTTTACTTATACTTATTTACTTATTCTTAACTTTCTTTATCTTTTTTTTTTTATTATAAATACTTCAAATATTCAATTCAAATCAAGAAGTTAGATTTGGTCAAATAGTATAAATGATATAAAACGAAAACAGAGCAATTCATTTTTTTTTTTTGCAATTTGCAAATTAAAGCTACCCCGTTTGGCCGGTTAATAAAAAAAAAATGAAAACGGAAAGTTGAATTTTTTTTTTTTATTATTATTAAGATTTATTATTAAGATTTAATTTGATTCCTATGGTACAACGGATTCTATAGATATAGGCTTTAATGAGAAAGAATATCATTCCTATGGTGCAACAGATTCTACAGATATCAACTTCAATGAGAAAGAATATAAAATAAAGATCGTAATCAATCGAATGAATAAAAAAATTTACAGCGATTCTATGGAAAAAAAAAAAATAACATATCTTCGTATGTCTCCATTTCGCTATTTCTAGTATTTAGAGTACACGAAATCCATTTTTTTCTAAATGCGATTTTCCATATATCCCCCCCCCCCCTTCCTTCTTTTTCCGAAAGGGGTATTAATAAGAATAAATAAAAAAAAAAAACAAAAGAAGGATTTGGCCTCAACAATAGATGTCTTTCACATCCAACTAAAACAATAAGTAATCCTTTTTATCTTAAATGGCAGTTCCAAAAAAACGTATTTCCGCATCAAAAGCGTATTCGGAAAATATTTGGAAAAGAAGGGATATTGGACAGCATAAAAGCTTTTTCGTTAGGGAAATCTCTTTCTACAGGAAATTCAAAAAGTTTTTTTTTGCGCAACAAAATTAACAAATTAAGCATTTAAGCATTAAGTAATTTAAGTATTAAGTAATTTAAGTATTAAGTATATTAAGTAATAGTAATCAAAAATTTCAATAATCCGAATCAAATCAAAAAAAATTGACCATTTCCTATTTGCTACAAAATTTAAATTTCCTATTGAGTTAAACTAATCAATATGAAATAGCAATAAGTTCCCTCTTTTATATTTAACCAATATTGCCTTTTACTGAATTCCCAAAAATATAAAAGTTTCCTGGTTTTGTTTGACAAACACATAAATACAAGATAAAGGGGTTATCCCTCTTTTTTTTTGTTAGTATATTTTATCATTTACAAGATGGGGAGGACTTTTCCCCATCGAACTCTTTATTTGTTAGAGTTACAATAAAAAATTGTATTTTTATCCCCTTTTCTCTATCTATAAAAAGGAGATAATTTTTTAATTTGAATTTCATTTTTAGTGAAAGTAATAGATTGAATTTAACTTTAGTTAACCTTTTTATATATTTCTATGAATTACTATATAGAAATAGAATATAGATAAAATATAGAATTATATAGAAAATAGTATAGAATAAAAATATAGAAGGTAAATTTCGAAATTCAAAAATGAGAAAATAAATGAGAAAAGTTCATAAAAAGGGAACCAAAATATTTTTTGAGGTAGAAGTTACAAGGGTTCAATTCTAAGAGAACATAAAATACACGAAAAACCCCAAGAGGCTAAGACCCCAAACTAAAAATAACGAACTTTCTACCCTTTTTTTTTTGTATTATTTTTAATTTATTTTTTTCAGAAAAAAAAAAAAAACAAAAATATTGCACTGAATTGTCTTCTTCAACTCGACGATTGTTTATTTATAAGCTATTATAAGTTCAAGACAAGCCGCCATGGTGAAATTGGTAGACACGCTGCTCTTAGGAAGCAGTGCTAGAGCATCTCGGTTCGAGTCCGAGTAGCGGCATGTCATCTTCTAAAAAGAGAAATAGATCCTATAATGAATTCAACTCCCACTTCCATTTAAGATCTTCTTTCTTTTTTTTATGATATTTTCAACCTTAGAACATATATTAACTCATATTTCCCTTTCTATTGTTTCAATCGTAATTACAATTCGTTTAATAACCCTTTTTGCGTAGATGAAATCGTACAACCGTATGATTCATCCGAAAAGGGTCCGATAGTTTGTTTTTCCTGTATAACAGGATTATTAGTTACACGTTGATTTATTCGGGTCATTTCCACTAAGCGGTTTATATGAATCATTAATATTCCTTTCGTGGTGTTTCTCCCTTATTCATATAGTTCCATATTTCAAAAAATAAAAATTTATTAGCACAATACCGGTTCAAGTGCTATTTTTACCCAGGGCTTCGCTACTTCCGGACTTTTAACTCAAATACACCAATCTTCAATATTAGTACCCGCTCTTCAATCCGAGCGGTTATTAATGCACGTAACCATGATGATATTGGGCTATGCATCCCTTTTATGTGGATCATTATTATCAGTAGCACTTGTAGTCATTACATTTCGAAAAAACAGAAAGATTCTTGGTAAAAGTACCTTTAACAAAGAGCCGTTTTTCGTTGGTGAAATTGAATACATGAAAAAAAGAAGCAATCTTTTACAAACTACTTCTTTTTTTTCGGGCAAGAATTATTACAGATCTCAATTAATCCAACAATTGGATTATTGGAGTTATCGGATTATTAGTCTAGATTTTTATTTTTAACCATAGGTATTTTGTCAGAGCAGTGTGGGCTAACGAAGCTTGGGGATCCTATTGGAATTGGGATCCAAAAGAAACTTGGGCATTTATTACTTGGATCGTATTCGTGATTTATTTACATACTCGAACAAATATAAACCCGCAAGGTGAAAATTCGGCAATTGTAGCGTCTATAGGCTTTCTTATAATTTGGGATATGCTATTTTGGGGTTAATCTATTAGGACTAGGACTACATAGTTATGGTTCGTTTACATTAACATCTAATTGAATTCACGAAAGTATCTTAAGAACACAACACATTCACATTACAGTACATATAAAAATATAAAATTTTACGTGAATGGGGCACGAACCATGCGAATCAAATATTTTCTTGATTCGCACGGTTCGTGCCCATATGGGGTTCAAATTCTTTTTTAGCTATAAATTTTAGTAATTTGCGAGAAGGAAAAGTTCTCTTTTCATTCTACAACTTTTTCATTGTAAATTAAAAATCATGAATAGAAAAAAACTATTTAGAAAAAGAATTAGATAGTATAACTTCAACCTTGTCAACCGATAGTGAAAGAACGAAATCCGGGTACATACCAATACCCAGTCACGGGAAAAAGAGGGAAATCGAAAGAAATAACTCTCGCGGTCCAGAATCAAAAAAATAAGAGTTTGGAACGTTAAAAGCTTATATCCATAAAACATCTGACGGACATAGATAATGAATAAATAGGAGTTAATATGATTCCAATTGCCATTACAAAATAATTAGTATTTTTGGCATTAAAAATATTTGTGACTAGTAATTATTCCCAAAAATACTATCAATTCAGCAACAAAGCCACCATACCCGGTAATGCAAGAGAAGCCATTGCAAAGCTACTAAACATGGTGAATATTTTTGGCATAGCTATTCCGCCCATTTCGTCAAGATAAAGAAGGCGTGTTCTATCATAAGTTGTCGCCCTGCCAAAAAAAGTGCAGCACCAATAAATCCACGAGAGATTATTTGTAAAAGAGCTCCGTTGAGTCCCGTATCAGTTATAGAACCAATTCCGATAATTAGGAAACCCATATGAGATACAGAAGAATAGGCTATTCTTTTTTTAAATTCCGTTGCCCAAGAGATGTTGAAGCCGCATAAATTATTTGGATTGCGCCTACTATCACTAACCAAGGGGAAAATAGATAATGGGCATGAGGTATAATTCTATATTGATGCGAGCCAGTCCATACGCTCCCATTTTTAATAAGATTCCAGCTAGAAGCATACAAGTACTGTAATGTGCTTCTCCGTGGGTATCTGGTAACCACGTATGTAGAGGATAATCGGCGATTTGACAGCAAAAGCAATAAAAATCCAATATAAAATATTATTTCTAAGACCAAAGGATACGACTGATTTGCCGATGCTTCAAAACTTAATGTTGGTTGATTAGAACCATATAAACCTATACCCAGAACTCCCATTAGGAGAAAAATGGAGCCTCCTGCTGTGTACAAAATAAATTTAGTAGCCGAGTACAGACGTTTCTTTCCCCCACATGGATAGAAGTAGATAAACGGGAATTAATTCTAACTCCCACATGAAAAAAAGGAAAAGGTTGCGAGAAGAAAATAATCCTATTTGACCACTGTACATTGCTAACATCAGGAAATGAAATAATCGAGAATCTCGAGTAACAGGCCAAGCCGATAAAGTAGCTAAGGTGGTGATGAATCCCGTTAGTAAAATGGGTCCTATAGAAAGTCCATCTATTCCCAATCTCCAACGGAAATCAAAAAGGCGGATCCATTTATAATCCTCCAATAGTTGGATTAACGGATCGTCCGGTTGGAAATGATAACAGAATGTATACACCGTTAGAAGGAGTTCTAAAATACATATAGATATTGTATACCACCGAACGACCCTATTTCCCTATGGGGGGGAGAAAGGAAATTAAGGAACCTGCAGATATTGGCAAAACTACAATTATTGTTAACCAAAGGGAAAAATTCGTGGTAAAGACAAGATGCGCTTAGACCAGAAAGACCGGTGCTCAAAATCAAAATATCTTGAGCACCGGTCTTGTCGCGGAAAAAAAATAAAATAAAATGGATTATGGATTCAAGTAGAGTTTAGTGGAACGTATCAATAAGCTAGACCCATACCGCGAGTTGTTTCAGCCCCTAAATAAACCCGAACACTCAAGAAATCCGTTGGACAGGCGGATTCACATCTTTTACAACCAACGCAGTCTTCGTTCTTGGAGCCGAAGCAATTTGTTTAGCTTTACATCCGTCCCAAGGTATCATTTCTAATACATCGGTGGGGCAGGCCGGACACATTGAGTACATCCTATACATGTATCATAAATCTTTACCGAATGTGACATCGGATCTATACATTTTTAAACGTCATAAATTTTCGACCTAGTAAGCTTATAAACAAATCCTATATTTAGATACCAGGTAAATCAACAAGTTATCAGAATTTTTCTAATCAATTTACTTCTGGACTGCTTTATTATAAAAGAAAGGGCCAAAATACTTTGATTTCTTATGTTTCTGTTTCTTTTGCAGAGAAGATTCTACCTTAAATTAAAATTTATTTAAGAATATTTGAATTCTTATGATTAATCCTACTTATTCAACAAATTCGATTGGTTAATACGAGTTGATTTTCGATTACGATAAATTGATGAAACAATAGCTGGCCCAATGGCTGCTTCAGCGGCTGCAATGGCTATAACAAAAATTGAGAAAATATCTCCCACTAATTGACGATTATCCCAAAAATAAGAAAATGTTACAAAATTTATATTAACCGCATTCAATATAAGTTCAAGACACATAAGGGCTCTAACCATATTTCGACTTGTGATCAATCCATAGATACCCGCAGAAAATAAATAGGCACTCAAAACAAGTACATGTTCGAGCATCATTAAGCAACTCCTTAGCAATCTCATTAATTTCAATCTAAAAAACAATTCAATTGATTTGATTGAATCACATATAACAAGCATGGAATATTTTAACTGCCGATTTTTTATTGACGAGCTACAGCATTGCACCGATTAAAGCAACCAAAAGAATTATTGAAATGAGTTCAAATGGGAAAAAAAAATCCGTTGATAAATGAATTCCAATTTGTTGACTATTGCTTATCAAATCTTGTTCTAGAACCCGGTTTGATCTTGTAGTCCAAATAATCCCGTACCATGACGTATCTGGAATAGTAGTAATTAGTAAAAAAAAGACTTGTACAAACCACTAAAGTAACCCCATCCCCAACAGTCCAAAGGCGAGAATCCTTGTAATATTCTGAATCACTCATGAACATCACAGCAAAAAGAATTAAAACATTTACAGCCCCTACGTAAATAAGTAGTTGCGCGGCAGCTACAAAATAAGAACTCAATAGAATATAGAATAAGGATATACAAACAAGAACCAATCCTAACGAAAAGGCCGAATAAATTGGATTCGTAAGTAATACTACTCCTAGACCTCCTAAGATCAGACCCGATCCCAGAAAGACTAAAAGAAAATCATGCATGGCACCGGGTCCATAAAAAAAAATCGAAATATTTCATGATTTTATTGACCTGACCAGAAAAAGAAGAACTAACTCCCTTTTTTTATGTTTATGATACTTCCTAACTTAAACGTAACTAAAAAAAAAATTTGAACAGACGCGGGCGGGTTGATATATAGTGTTATTAGCCCTAATCATTCAATATCTGAAAAATTTTTTGAAAATTTTCAAATATATATAAATATATATATTACTCTAATATAAAATATAAATATAAACTTTATATATAGAAATACAATTTGGATCAAAGTAAATGACAAGTTTAAACAACTTTTGAAAAGCCTTATCTTTAGAGATCCAACCTAAACCTGAATTTCATTTATTTATATTTAAAATGAATTTTAATATTAATATTATTAATATTAATTAATTATTATTGATTAAACATTAAATAATGACTTTTAATTTGAATTGTTAATTGGGGATTTTTTTGAATTGAGAGGTTTAAGTTTCAATATTTTATATTTTATTTATATTGGAGGCGAATTCGAAATTGTGCGAATTGTGTAATCATCAATTACTGACGTTGGTAACCGACCCAAAGCAATTTGATTATAATTCAATTCGTGACGATCATAACTTGAAAGTTCATATTCTTCAGTCATTGATAAACAATTTGTTGGACAATACTCAACGCAATTACCACAAAATATACAGATTCCAAAATCAATACCGTAATTAAACAACCGTTTCTTTCGAATATCACTTTCCAATTTCCAATCTACAACAGGTAGATCTATAGGACATACACGAACGCATACTTCACAAGCAATGCATTTATCAAATTCAAAGTGAATCCGGCCCCGGAAACGTTCCGACGTAATTAGTTTTTCGTAGGGATATTGAATAGTTATAGGTAAACGATTCACGTGAGACAGGGTAATCGCGAAACCTTGACCGATGTATCCGGCAGCTCGTATTGTTTGTTGACCATAATTTGTGAATTCAGTTAGCATAGGGAACATATCATGAATGTGTATAAAGAATAAAATTGTAGACTTGTTCCTTTCTCTTGTTTGAGATAAGTGGTGAATAAACAATATTGCAATTGTTTACAGTGAAAAAGTTGGGACGAAGTTGTTAATAATAGATTACCTAGAGGAAAAAAAAGAAATTTCCATCCAAGATTTAAAGTGGTCATTCTCAACCTTGGTAAAGTCCATCTTGTTGCAATAGAATGAACAAGAACAAATAAGTTTTAGCTAATGTAATAAAGATGCTGATTATTGTTCCAAAACTTTACCTACTTTAGTTATAATGTCCAAATTTAGGAACGAATAGGAGGAATAGAAAGATTCCAACCTCCTAATAAAAGAAGAAAAGTTAGATAAGACCGTAAAATAAACAATTGAGGAATAGGGAACGGCCAATCAGCTGAGTGTGAAAGATTACCCCTTTGATTTACCAGAAGCAGAAGAAGAATTAGTAGCAGGTTATCAAACCGAATATTCAGGTATCAAATTTGGTTTATTTTACGTTGCTTCATATCTGAATCTACTAGTTTCTTCGTTATTTATAACAGTTCTTTACTTAGGAGGTTGGAATCTTTCTATTCCATACCTATTCGTTCCTAAAATTTTGGACATAAATATAACTAAAGTAGGTAAAGTTTTTGGAACAATAATCAGCATCTTTATTACATTAGCTAAAACTTATTTGTTCTTGTTCATTCCTATTGCAACAAGATGGACTTTACCAAGGTTGAGAATAGACCAACTTTTAAATCTTGGATGGAAATTTCTTTTACCTATTTCTCTAGGTAATCTATTATTAACAACTTCGTCCCAACTTTTTTCACTGTAAACAATTGCAATATTGTTTATTCACCACTTATCTCAAACAAGAGAAAGAAACAAGTCTACAATTTTATTCTTTATACACATTCATGATATGTTCCCTATGCTAACTGAATTCACAAATTATGGTCAACAAACAATACGAGCTGCCAGATACATCGGTCAAGGTTTCGCGATTACCCTGTCTCACGTGAATCGTTTACCTATAACTATTCAATATCCCTACGAAAAACTAATTACGTCGGAACGTTTCCGGGGCCGGATTCACTTTGAATTTGATAAATGCATTGCTTGTGAAGTATGCGTTCGTGTATGTCCTATAGATCTACCTGTTGTAGATTGGAAATTGGAAAGTGATATTCGAAAGAAACGGTTGTTTAATTACAGTATTGATTTTGGAATCTGTATATTTTGTGGTAATTGCGTTGAGTATTGTCCAACAAATTGTTTATCAATGACTGAAGAATATGAACTTTCAAGTTATGATCGTCACGAATTGAATTATAATCAAATTGCTTTGGGTCGGTTACCAACGTCAGTAATTGATGATTACACAATTCGCACAATTTCGAATTCGCCTCCAATATAAATAAAATATAAAATATTGAAACTTAAACCTCTCAATTCAAAAAAAAAATCCCCAATTAACAATTCAAATTAAAAGTCATTATTTAATGTTTAATCAATAATAATTAATTAATATTAATAATATTAATATTAAAATTCATTTTAAATATAAATAAATGAAATTCAGGTTTAGGTTGGATCTCTAAAGATAAGGCTTTTCAAAAGTTGTTTAAACTTGTCATTTACTTTTGATCCAAATTGTATTTCTATATATAAAGTTTATATTTATATTTTATATTAGAGTAATATATATATTTATATATATTTGAAAATTTTCAAAAAATTTTTCAGATATTGAATGATTAGGGCTAATAACACTATATATCAACCCGCCCGCGTCTGTTCAAATTTTTTTATTTAATTACGTTTAAGTTAGGAAGTATCATAAACATAAAAAAATGGAGTTACTTCTTTTTCCTGGTCAGGTCAATAAAATCATGAAATATTTCTGTTTTTTTTTTATGGATTTACCCGGGCCAATGCATGATTTTCTTTTAGTCTTTCTGGGATCGGGTCTGATCTTAGGAGGTCTAGGAGTAGTATTACTTACGAATCCAATTTATTCGGCCTTTTCGTTAGGATTGGTTCTTGTTTGTATATCCTTATTCTATATTCTATTGAGTTCTTATTTTGTAGCTGCCGCGCAACTACTTATTTACGTAGGGGCTGTAAATGTTTTAATTCTTTTTGCTGTGATGTTCATGAGTGATTCAGAATATTACAAGGATTCTCGCCTTTGGACTGTTGGGGATGGGGTTACTTTAGTGGTTTGTACAAGTCTTTTTTTTTCACTAATTACTACTATTCCAGATACGTCATGGTACGGGATTATTTGGACTACAAGATCAAACCAGGTTCTAGAACAAGATTTGATAAGCAATAGTCAACAAATTGGAATTCATTTATCAACGGATTTTTTTCTTCCATTTGAACTCATTTCAATAATTCTTTTAGTTGCTTTAATCGGTGCAATTGCTGTAGCTCGTCAATAAAAAATCAGCAGTTAAAATATTCCATGCTTGTTATATGTGATTCAATCAAATCAATTGAATTGTTTTTTAGATTGAAATTAATGAGATTGCTAAGGAGTTGCTTAATGATGCTCGAACATGTACTTGTTTTGAGTGCCTATTTATTTTCTACGGGTATCTATGGATTGATCACAAGTCGAAATATGGTTAGAGCCCTTATGTGTCTTGAACTTATATTGAATGCAGTTAATATAAATTTTGTAACATTTTCTTATTTTTTTGATAATCGTCAATTAAGGGGAGATATTTTCTCAATTTTTGTTATAGCCATTGCAGCCGCTGAAGCAGCCATTGGGCCAGCTATTGTTTCATCAATTTATCGTAATCGAAAATCAACTCGTATTAACCAATCGAATTTGTTGAATAAGTAGGATTAATCATAAGAATTCAAATATTCTTAAATAAATTTTAATTTAAGGTAGAATCTTCTCTGCAAAAGAAACAGAAACATAAGAAATCAAAGTATTTTGGCCCTTTCTTTTATAATAAAGCAGTCCAGAAGTAAATTGATTAGAAAAATTCTGATAACTTGTTGATTTACCTGGTATCTAAATATAGGATTTGTTTATAAGCTTACTAGGTCGAAAATTTATGACGTTTAAAAATGTATAGATCCGATGTCACATTCAGTAAAGATTTATGATACATGTATAGGATGTACTCAATGTGTCCGAGCCTGCCCCACCGATGTATTAGAAATGATACCTTGGGACGGATGTAAAGCTAAACAAATTGCTTCGGCTCCAAGAACAGAAGACTGCGTTGGTTGTAAAAGATGTGAATCCGCCTGTCCAACGGATTTCTTGAGTGTTCGGGTTTATTTAGGGGCTGAAACAACTCGCAGTATGGGTCTAGCTTATTGATACGTTCCACTAAACTCTACTTGAATCCATAATCCATTTTATTTTATTTTTTTTTTTTGACCGACAAGACCGGTGCTCAAGATATTTTGATTTTTGAGCACCGGTCTTTCTGGTCTAAGCGCATCTTGTCTTTACCACGAATTTTTTTCCTTGGTTAACAATAATTGTAGTTTTGCCAATATCTGCAGGTTCCTTAATTTTCCTTTCTCCCCCATAGGGGAAATAGGGTCGTTCGGTGGTATACAATATCTATATGTATTTTAGAACTCCTTCTAACGGTGTATACATTCTGTTATCATTTCCAACCGGACGATCCGTTAATCCAACTATTGGAGGATTATAAATGGATCCGCCTTTTTGATTTCCATTGGAGATTGGGAATAGATGGACTTTCTATAGGACCCATTTTACTAACGGGATTCATCACCACCTTAGCTACTTTATCGGCTTGGCCTGTTACTCGAGATTCTCGATTATTTCATTTCCTGATGTTAGCAATGTACAGTGGTCAAATAGGATTATTTTCTTCTCGCAACCTTTTTTTTTTTTTTATCATGTGGGAGTTAGAATTAATTCCCGTTTATCTACTTCTATCCATGTGGGGGAAAGAAACGTCTGTACTCGGCTACTAAATTTATTTTGTACACAGCAGGAGGCTCCATTTTTCTCCTAATGGGAGTTCTGGGTATAGGTTTATATGGTTCTAATCAACCAACATTAAGTTTTGAAACATCAGCAAATCAGTCGTATCCTTTGGTCTTAGAAATAATATTTTATATTGGATTTTTTATTGCTTTTGCTGTCAAATCGCCGATTATACCTCTACATACGTGGTTACCAGATACCCACGGAGAAGCACATTACAGTACTTGTATGCTTCTAGCTGGAATCTTATTAAAAATGGGAGCGTATGGACTGGCTCGCATCAATATAGAATTATTACCTCATGCCCATTATCTATTTTCCCCTTGGTTAGTGATAGTAGGCGCAATCCAAATAATTTATGCAGCTTCAACATCTCTTGGGCAACGGAATTTAAAAAAAAGAATAGCCTATTCTTCTGTATCTCATATGGGTTTCCTAATTATCGGAATTGGTTCTATAACTGATACAGGACTCAACGGAGCTCTTTTACAAATAATCTCTCATGGATTTATTGGTGCTGCACTTTTTTCTTGGCAGGGACAACTTATGATAGAACACGCCTTCTTTATCTTGACGAAATGGGCGGAATAGCTATCACAATGCCAAAAATATTCACCATGTTTAGTAGCTTTGCAATGGCTTCTCTTGCATTACCGGGTATGAGTGGCTTTGTTGCTGAATTGATAGTATTTTTTGGAATAATTACTAGTCACAAATATTTTTTAATGCCAAAAATACTAATTATTTTTGTAATGGCAATTGGAATCATATTAACTCCTATTTATTCATTATCTATGTCACGTCAGATGTTTTATGGATATAAGCTTTTTAACGTTCCAAACTCTTATTTTTTTGATTCTGGACCGCGAGAGTTATTTCTTTCGATTTCCCTCTTTTTACCTGTACTGGGTATTGGTATGTACCCGGATTTCGTTCTTTCACTATCGGTTGACAAGGTTGAAGTTATACTATCTAATTCTTTTTCTAAATAGTTTTTTTCTATTCATGATTTTTAATTTACAATGAAAAAGTTGTAGAATGAAAAAAGAGAACTTTTCCTTCTCGCAAATTACTAAAATTTATAGCTAAAAAAAAAGAATTTGAACCCCATATGGGCACGAACCGTGCGAATCAAGAAAATATTTGATTCGCATGGTTCGTGCCCCATTCACGTAAAATTTTATATTTTTATATGTACTGTAATGTGAATGTGTTGTGTTCTTAAGATACTTTCGTGAATTCAATTAGATGTTAATGTAAACGAACCATAACTATGTAGTCCTAGTCCTAATAGATTAACCCCAAAATAGCATATCCAAATTATAAGAAAGCCTATAGACGCTACAATTGCCGAATTTTCACCTTGCGGGTTTATATTTGTTCGAGTATGTAAATAAATCACGAATACGATCCAAGTAATAAATGCCCAAGTTTCTTTTGGATCCCAATTCCAATAGGATCCCCAAGCTTCGTTAGCCCACACTGCTCCTGACAAAATACCTATGGTTAAAAATAAAAATCCTAGACTAATAATCCGATAACTCCAATAATCCAATTGTTGGATTAATTGAGATCTGTAATAATTCTTACCCGAAAAAAAAGAAGTAGTTTGTAAAAGATTGCTTCTTTTATTCATGTATTCAATTTCACCAACGAAAAACGGCTCTTTTGTTAAAAGAGTACTTTTACCAAGAATCTTTCTGTTTTTTCGAAATGTAATGACTACAAGTGCTACTGATAATAATGATCCACATAAAAGGGATGCATAGCCCAATATCATCATAGTTACGTGCATTAATAACCACTCGGATTGAAGAGCGGGTACTAATATTGAAGATTGGTGTATTTGAGTTAAAAGTCCGGAAGTAGCGAAGCCCTGGGTAAAAATAGCACTTGAACCGGTTATTGTGCTTAATAAATTTTTATTTTTTTTGAAATATGGAACTATATGAATAAGGGAGAAACACCACGAAAGGAATATTAATGATTCATATAAACCACTTAGTGGAAAATGACCCGAATAAATCCAACGTGTAACTAATAATCCTGTTATACAGGAAAAACAAACTATCAGACCCTTTTCAGATGAATCATACAGTTGTACGATTTCATCTACGCAAAAAAGGGTTATTAAACGAATTGTAATTACGATTGAAACAATAGAAAGGGAAATATGAGTTAATATATGTTCTAAGGTTGAAAATATCATAAAAAAAAAAAAAAGAAAAGTATCTTAAATGGAAATTGGGAGTTGAATTCATTATAGGATCTATTTCTCTTTTTTAGAAGATGACATGCCGCTACTCGGACTCGAACCGAGATGCTCTAGCACTGCTTCCTAAGAGCAGCGTGTCTACCAATTTCACCATAGCGGCTTGTCTTGAACTTATAATAGCTTATAAATAAACAATCGTCGAGATTGAAGAAGACAATTCAGTGCAATATTTTTTTTTTTTTTTTTTTTTCTGAAAAAAAAATCAAATTAAAAATAATACAAAAAAATAGGGGTTAGAAAGTTCGTTATTTTAGTTTAGGGTCTTAGCCTCTTGGGGTTTTTCGTGTATTTTATGTTCTCTTAGAATTGAACCCTTGTAACTTCTACCTCAAAAAATATTTTTGGGTTTCCTTTTTTAATGAACTTTTTCTCATTTATTTTCTCATTTTTTGAATTTCAGAAATTTACCTTCTATATTTTTATTCTATACTATTTTCTATATAATTCTATATTTTATCTATATTCTATTTCTATATAGTAATTCATAGAAATATATAAAAAAAGGTTAACTAAAGTTAAATTCAATCTATTACTTTCACTAAAAATGAAATTCAAATTAAAAAATTATCTCCTTTTTTATAGATAGAGAAAAGGGGATAAAAATACAATTTTTTATTGTAACTCTAACAAATAAAGAGTTCGATGGGGAAAAAGTCCTCCCCATCTTGTAAATGATAAAATATACTAACAAAAAAAAAAAAGAAGGATAACCCCTTTTATCTTGTATTTATGTGTTTGTCAAACAAAACAGGGAAACTTTTATATTTTTAGAATTCAGTAAAAAGCTAAATATTTGTTAAATATAAAAGAGGGAACTTATTGCTATTTCATATTGATTAGTTTAACTCAATAGGAAATTTAAATTTTTGTAGCAAATAGGAAATGGTCAAATTTTTTTTTTCGATTTGATTCGGATTATTGAAATTTTTGATTACTATTACTTAATATACTTAATACTTAAATTACTTAATACTTAAATTACTTAATACTTAAATACTTAATTTGTTAATTTTTTTGTTGCACAAAAAAACTTTTTGAATTTCCTGTAGAAAGAGATTTCCCTAAGAAAAGCTTTTAATGCTGTCCAATATCCCTTCTTTTTCCAAATATTTTTCCGAATACGCTTTTTTTGATGCAGAAATACGTTTTTTTGGAACTGCCATTTAAGATAAAAAGGATTACTTATTGTTTTAGTTGGATGTGAAAGACATCTATTGTTGAAACCAAATCCCTTTTTTTTTTTTTTTTATTCTATTTATTCTTATTAATACCCCTTTCGGAAAAAAGAAAGCTAAGGAGGGGGAGATATATGAAAATCGCATTTAGAAAAAAATAGATTTCGTGTACTCTAAATACTAGAAATAGCGAAATGGAGACATACGAAGATATGTTATTTTTTTTTATTCCATAGAATCGCTGTAAATTTTTTTTTATTCATTCGATTGATTACGATCTTTATTTTATATTCTTTCTCATTGAAGTTGATATCTGTAGAATCTGTTGCACCATAGGAATGATATTCTTTCTCATTAAAGCCTATATCTATAGAATCCGTTGTACCATAGGAATCAAATTAAATCTTAATAATAAATCTTAATAATAATAAAAAAAAAAAAGAATTCAACTTTCCGGTTTTCATTTTCTTTTTTATTAACCGGCCAAACGGGGGTAGCTTTAATTTGCAAATTGCAAAAAAAAATAATGAATTGCTCTGTTTTCGTTTTATATCATTTATACTATTTGACCAAATCTAACTTCTTGATTTGAATTGAATATTTGAAGTATTTATAATAAAAAAAAAAAAAAATAAAGATAAAGAAAGTTAAGAATAAGTAAATAAGTATAAGTAAAGTATAAGTAAAGTAAGTATAAGTAAAGTATAAGTAAAGTAAGTATAAGTAAAGTATAAGTAAAGTAAGTATAAGTAAAGTATAAGTAAAGTAAGAGGAAAGACTTCTAAATTTCTATTTAAATTAGTTTAACTTAGTTCATATCTTGACTTTTTTTGACTCCTTTCAAACAGGTAAGACCCCGTTAATCAGAAACAATAAATTAGGAAATTCATAATTCAAAAAGCTTTTTATGCAACAGACATATCAATACGGGTGGCTCATACCCTTCATCCCACTTCCCGTTCCTATATTACTAGGGGTGGGACTTCTTATTTTTTCCGACGGCAACGAAAAATTTTCGTCGCATGTGGGCTTTTCATAGTGTTTTATTGTTAAGTATAGTCATTATTTTTTCAATGAATCTGTCTATTCAGCAAATAAATAGCAATTCTAGCTATCAATATGTCTGGTCTTGGATCATTACTAATGATTTTTCTTTAGAATTCGGCTATTTGATAGATCCACTTACTTCTATTATGTCAATGTTAATAACTACCGTTGGAATTTTGGTTCTTATTTATAGTGATAATTATATGGCTCATGATCAAGGATATTTGAGAGATTTTTTGCTTATATGAGTTTTTTTCTGTGGTTCCATGCTAGGATTAGTTACTAGTTCTAATTTGGTACAAATTTATATTTTTTGGGAATTGGTTGGAATGTGTTCCTATTTATTAATAGGATTTTGGTTCACACGACCACAAGCAGCAAATGCTTGCCAAAAAGCTTTTGTAACAAATCGTGTAGGGGATTTTGGTTTATTATTAGGAATTTTAGGTTTTTATTGGATAACGGGTAGTTTCGAATTTGAGGATTTATTCGAAATATTTAATGACTTAATTTCTAAAAACCAGGTCAATTTTTTATTTGTTACTTTGTGTGCTGTTCTGTTATTTGCTGGTGCCGTTGCTAAATCTGCACAATTTCCCCTTCATGTATGGCTGCCCGATGCTATGGAAGGGCCTACTCCGATTTCCGCTCTTATACACGCTGCTACTATGGTAGCGGCAGGAATTTTTCTTGTAGCTCGGCTTCTTCCTCTTTTCATAGTTATACCTTCCATAATGAATTTAATCTCGTTGATAGCAATAATAACTGTTTTATTAGGAGCTACGTTAGCTCTTGCTCAAAAAGATATTAAGAGAGGTTTAGCCTATTCTACAATGTCGCAATTGGGTTATATGATGTTAGCTCTTGGTATGGGGTCTTATCAAAGTGCTTTATTTCATTTGATTACTCATGCCTATTCCAAAGCATTGTTATTCTTAGGATCCGGATCCGTTATTCATTCAATGGAAGGGATTGTTGGCTATTCTCCCTATAAAAGTCAGAATATGATTCTTATGGGAGGTTTAAGAAAATATGTACCAATTACAAAAAATGCTTTTTTATTAGGTACACTCTCTCTTTGTGGTATTCCGCCTTTGGCTTGTTTTTGGTCCAAAGATGAAATTCTTAATGATACTTGGTTGTATTCGACGATTTTCGCAATAATAGCCTGGGTTACTGCAGGATTAACCGCATTTTATATGTTTCGGATATATTTACTTACTTTTGAGGGACATTTAAATGTTTATTTTCAAAATTATAGTGGCAAACAAAAACTACCTTTCTATTCAATATCTCTATGGGGTAGGACAGTTTCAAAAAGAATTAATCAAAATGTTCGTTTATTAGCAATGACTGATGATAAAAGTTATTCCTTTTTTCAAAAAAAACATATCGAATTGATGATAATGATAGGAATATAACACAACCATATATTACTATTCCTCTTTTTGAGAATAAAAAGCTTGATTCCTATCCTTACGAATCAGACAATAATATGCTATTTCCTCTCCTTGTATTGGGCCTATTTACTTTGTTCGTTGGGTTTATAAGAATTCCTTTCAATCAAGAGGGAGGCAATGGTGATATATTATCTAAATGGGTAACTCCGTCGATAAATCTTTTGCATAAAACGTCTACAAATTTGACGGATTGGTCTGAATTTTTCAAAGATGCAATTTTTTCAGTGAGTATAGGTTATTTAGGAATATTTATAGCGTCTTTTTTTATATAAATCCCCCTATTCCTCCTTACTAAATTTGGATTTAATTAATTCAGCTGTTAAAGGGGGCCCCGGGGCCCTCTTTGGCAGAAAATGCTAAATGGCATATATAGTTGGTCAGATAATCGCGCTTATATAGATTCTTTTTATAAAACATTCTTAACCGGGGGCATTAGAGAATTGTCTAAAGTAACTCATTGTTTTGATCGTCGAGTAATTGATGGAATTACAAATGCAGTTGGTTTTCTTAGTTTCTTTATAGGCGAACTTATCAAATATGTAGGCGGAGGTCGGATCTCTTCTTATCTTTTCTACTATTTAGCGTATGTATTTATTTGTTTTTTAATATTTTTTATTACTTTTATTACTTAAGTAAGAAGTAATATTCAAAATAAGTAAGAAGTAATATTAAAATTAAGTAAGAAGTAATATTACAAAACAAATAAATACAGTACTTATAAACGATTATTATAAGAATTTGGACAACTATTGAAAAGGTTAATCGATTCAAAACCATTTTTTTTTGAAAGATACTCTCCAAAAGGGTACGTAAAATACATTGTAAAATCAATTTTAAAATAAATTTAAAAATGAATCGTAAAAGGGCATAAAAAGCCATTTTTAAACAGATATGTAAAAGCAATTTTATCTCTTCCACCAATATCGCTTTTTTTTTTTTCATCAGTTTCATCGTTGAATAATTGAAAAAGTTTTTTCAATA
>JAHSUH010001853.1:0-16335 GCA_025388415.1 Cynanchum wilfordii
TTATATGTTTGGTTTTGTTCTGTTTTGCTGAAAGTTTCGGGCAGTACAGTGACAATCAATTTTTATGCACCACTGCTGCCTTGTATTTAATCCAGTAGATATTGCATGTTTTGTTCTGTTTTTGTGTAAAATTTCAGTGAGCTTTCTTCACTGCCTCTGCTTTAATGTTTCCAGAAAATTGCAATATGCAAACTGCCCTGTTCCTTAGGTACATTCCAGCATGCATTTTCCTCTGTTTTGCAGAGAAATCCAGTAGCTATAATAGTTAATTCCTCTGTTTTATTCAAAATTCCAGTAGCTAATTTATGTACAACTCTGTATTTTTTCTGTTTTGTCAAAAATTCCAGAACTGGAATTTCACTTTCCCCTGCTCTCTCCCCTGTTTTTGCACTACCCGAGAGCATGCAAATTTTCCTTCTCAATTTTATTTCTTCAAATTTTCGTTCAGATTCCTTTTGCATTCCATTTCTTTTCTATTTCTTTTCCTTTTCTATTCAATTTTGCATGCTTATCAAATCTTTTCATTTCCTTCTCCATTTTTATTTCTTTCAAACTTCTTTCTTTCTTATACATTTCATTCCATACTTATTTATCATTCTTTTATTCTTTCATTCTTTTTTTTCTTTCTTTCTTTCATTCAATTAATTTAATTCATTTTCCTTTCCTTATTTTTTATTAGATTAGCATTATTTAATAATCTTATATTTTATTTCCTTTTATCCTTACTAATCTCTCTTTTCTTGTTTTGTAGGTATTGAGATTTCCTTCTTTAATTTTTCTTTGTTTTTGTGTTTTCCTCTAGATCGTTTGTAGTAGGACATTTTTAATCTTTAAATTTCTTTCATTCTTTGTTCTGTTGTATTCTATCCTTCTTGATTGTTTGTTGAAGGTAAAACAGGAATCAATAGGCTTCGCTACAAAACCTGGAAATGCAAGTGGGACAATTGTCCAAGCAATTTTCAGAACAAGCAAAAAGGACTACTCCCTAACAGCACCGAACATAATTCCATCGAATAAATCGAAAGATGAAGTTGTTAGGGAGGACAAAGCGAGCCTTATAAAAGTCATTGAAGAAGGAAGAAGTTCCTAAGAAAGGACCAAAATAAGTTCCAAGCATGCTTGCTCGGAAACAAGATTTGTCTTTCTTCCCTTTCCTTTTACCGCTTTTATCGTGTCATACTTGGTTTTTGGCGTTCAATTATTGTCTATATCGCTTTCTTAGTCCCGGATGTTCCAGATAGGGTTTATTTGTTTTATTTATTCACTTTTTAGATGATTTTATTTGTTTTTACTCGGCATGTACTATTTGATTTATTTAGGATTTTTATGATTATCTTTTGTGTTCATAGTTTACTTTCCCGTTTTGAAAAAAAAAATTATTTTTATTTTCTAGTTTGTCGCACTTATTCCCATTTTGTATTTATAGTTTTCTCGCACTTATTTATTTTTCAAATAAGTTATGGGGTATTAGCTTTTACACCGAGGACAGTGCAATTTTCAAGTTGTGAGGTAGGTGTGTGCTCGTTTTATCTCAATTTGCAAATATTTTCAAAAAAAAAATTGCTAAATTTTTCGAATTTTTCAAAATGATTAGTTTACTTGAAAAGATTATTTTGTGAACTTTGTTTTGGAATTTGATTTGCTTAGCCGATGATAGATATTGGTTGTTGATTTTTGAAAGTCTCGAGATTTGATTTAGTTCATTTTGTTGATACTTGATACGAGCACGATTATAGGAAATTCCTGAAACTCTTTTGACACAGCTATTTTGGTTGGTTGTTCTGATTAGTGGACTACTTTTGGACAGTTTATTTGAATAGTATTAAGTCTTTTGGATCTGGAAGTTTTAAATATTGTCTAAAATTTTTTGTTCCTAAAGGATGTGGAAGTTTTAAAAATAATTTTTCTCCTATAGTCCGATTATGATAATATCCTGCTACAGTACTATGATGCATAAAATCAAGAAAGAAAGGTTTACAGAATTCCCATTTTCTAAGTTGTAACATTTCTAATTGTTTTAAAGCTAATTCTTGTTTTTTATCATAACCTGTATTAGGTTGTTCTCCAAGAATTAATAACGTAACTTTATTTGTAAAGTTGTAAGGGTTTTCTCCTAATTCTAGATCTCTAGCAAATTCTACAGGATAATTAGCTTTATAACTTTCCCATAAAGCTCTTGCTGTTTCTCCTTAAAAAATTTTCTAAATAATTATACATTCCAACCGTATCAAAATTAAGATCATCTCTAGTATATTCTCTACAAACTATTTGTGACCAAGTTTCTAATAAAGTAGGCCAAATTTGAGGATCATGTGCTTTGTTAAGTTTAAAAGTTTTCCATTATCTATTAACAGACTATTATCTAAAGTTTCTAAAGGAAGTCTTCTTCCTTTACTATGAGTCAATCTGCCTTCATTCCTGTCATTATATGTTGAATAAGGTGTCCTAGGTGGTTGTCCTATACTATAATTTTGATGAGCTGCATAAGATTGTGCATGAGTATTACTAGATGTACTAGGACCTTGACCTTGTACAGGAGGAGTGCTAGAAGATTCCATTAAGTCAAAATTCACATCTTCATATGTTACTTGATAACCTTTTGGGGTATGTTTAAGGAAATCTGTTTCTAATAAATGTCATAATTCTATTATTTCTATTTCTAATGCTAAAACTTCATCTATTGTTAATTCTATACCTACTCCTATTATTATTTGTCCTTCAGGGAACCTAGTCATTATCCTCTATTTCTTCAATATCTAAGTTATTTTGAGTTTGTTCAGTATAATCACTAAATCTTAAAGAATACGACCCATCACGATTTTTAAACATCTCATGTGATTCCGGAGTACTAATAATCTCTGAACTAGATAAATTTTTTCCTAAATTCCATTCCGATCCTTCTAAATTATCTGCTGTTATTTTCATTGGTTCTAAAAATTTAATACCTTTAGAAATTATAGGTTTCGTTATTCCATCTATATTTAATTTACTTTGAATACAACTACCATTTGTAAGTTTTCCTAAAACTCCTATATTTATTAATAAATTTCCATCATTTCTAAGAAATCCTTCATAACCTTTTGCTTGTAAACCTATTACTATTTTATCTAAATCATTTATTGAGAGTAATAAATCTGGACTACAGTAAAATAAAGCTTCATTTTTACTCATATCTAATTCCATGGTTGCTAAAGTAGCTTTTCTAGCATCTTTTTGCCAACTTTTTTCTAAAAGTACTACTAATACTTTTGCTCCTATATGTTTTCTGGTCATTCCTTTGATTGCTACCATAATTAAACCAAGATGAGCTAATCTTTTTCCTGATTTTTTAATTTTATTTATAGATTCTTTACTAATGATATCTAAATTAACCGCATTTGTGGTGACTTGTACTTGTTCTTCTCTGCTAATCTGTAATAAACTAGTAGCAAGGTTTAACAGACCTGTTCTATATAAAACTCTTGGATTTAATAATCGAATCCGATCATATCTATATAAATCTAAATTAGATTCTAAGTCTATTACTTGCTCTAATGCTCGAATAGGTTCCGAGTTATTACTACTTCTAGAACTACTTCCTAGTAAAAGTCTTCCTAAAAATGTTCCATTATTTATATTGGTTTGTTCTACTTTGGGGTTAATGTTCTATTAGACAATGTTCGACTAGATCCTGAAAAAGAATGTCTTGCTAAATTCATTTTGCAATTCCAAAAAGAGGATTTTTATCTTTAAAATTTACCTTTTTCTTTACTGGTTTCTCACCTAAATCTAGTTTATTTAGTCTATCCATTATGTCGCTAACATCTGCATTTCTAAGAGGGGTTATAGGTGGAGGAATTAAGGGATTTTCTAATTTATGAATTACATGATTAAGTTTAGATATTGCTATTTCTAAAAGACATATCATGGTATTATTTTGACGTATAATCTGTTTATCAGTGGCTGTGGATGGATTATGTTTTGAATATCCTACTGGTTCTGTTTGGTAGTCTTCTGTTAATTCTATGGCTCGTTGATAGTCTTCTGTATTCATGATAAGATTAATAGTTTTAGATCTTCTAAATATTTAGAAAGTGAACCTATTTTTTCTAAAATTGTATCTTGACTAGACTTTATAGATTTTGGACTAGAATAATTAAGAGTTTTCATTTTTGCATACATATCATTGTTCCGAGATTTTATGTATTCTATATTCTCTAATTTTTCTATTACTAGTGTTTGTAATTTACTTAACCTATCTCTAATATTTAATATTATTTGATTATTAAGTGTATTTATTTCTTCTAATTTAATGCCTAATGTAATTATTAAATCGATGATAGTATTTAACACAAGGTTGTTCACAGTGAAAATCATGAATTATTGGTTGATGACTAGCTTGAAAGTGACAACGTAATTTTGAATTCTTACTTAAGTTACGAATAACTTTATTATACGTTTCTATTTCTAAGTCTAAGTATTCAATTCTTTTGACATTCATTTTTATTTTTAAATAAGTTTCCTTTTTCCTTTTGGACTATCTAATTTTAATTCTGGTATTTTCAAATCTCATAACATGTTTATCTCTATTAAGATACGGCTTTCTAGCATTACTTTTTCTTAAGTAATATTTCTTTTTACTACTTTTATATTTATTATTCCTAGGTCTAGGTTTTCTATCTGGTTTATCATATACTTGAGGGGTATAAATATTCTTACAAAAACTATATTCTCCTTTTAATTGTTTACTAATTTTGATGTCTGTGCATTTTTCTACTAGTTTTTCCATCTTTCACAATTTTCTGAACAGCAAGACCCATAGATAGAAGATATGCATTCATTCTTGTTTTCCAAAACTGAAAATTCTGACCATCAAATATAGGAACTCCTTTGCTGTTTACCACACTGGAATCCATACTAAAACAAAGATAACTTGCACAGCAAATGCTCAAATAATGTTCCTCAAGTTTAGGATAAGTAGAAGTACCGATATAGTATCACAAAAACAAAAACCAGCAAGTAATCAAGCCAAATCTCAGTATTGTACAAAACATATGTTTAAGCCAAATCAATCCAAAAACCAGCAAACAATCAAGACAACTCTCGGCATACACAAGATAGGTGTTTAAACCAAATCAATCCAACCAAGCTCCGATACCAATTTTCTACAGGGGGGTTTACAAATAATTAAACACACTACATGCCGCCCCGTGCCATGTATACCCTGTGCCCAAAGATAACTGGATAACCTGGATTATGTGAGTACGTGTTTTGACGAGGCGAAATTCAAGCCAAAGCTTAACGAATTTCTTTAGTCGGGATATAGAGACTAGATCTCTTATTCCTTTCTTTCCTCCAAACGATATACCCCTTTTTTTTTTTTTTTTTTTTTTTTTTTTTTTTTTTTTTTTAAAGAAAAACAACTCCTTATGATTTCACCTTAACCATTCGGCTAATAGGCATCCAGAATTAATTAAAGGCCAAACACGGGCATTTTCCCTAATAGGCCATGCACAATTCTTTATGCCTAACCAGAGTCTATTAATCGGAAGGATAGTAAAAAAGCAGACGAACAGACATCCTCGGATCTCACCTTAACCTTGCGGCTAATAAGCATCCAAGATATTCATAGATATCTCTTAAGCTTAACAGAGTCTTTTGAACAAAGGACAACACATATAAAGAAGAGAACAATAGAAAAGAAACAAGATAAAAATCCAGTTGATGATAAACACAAAAAGGATATAAGAAGATAAAAGCATATGATTCCTGAATTACTGAGTTATCATACCCCTCTTTCCCAGAGGGGGTTTAAGCTATCATTCTAATAAGAATAAAGCAACAGAAAATTAATACAAACTTACAATTTCTATTGCAGAAATTCTTGTACAAAAACAAACTTCAAACTTTCTCACACTAGTTGCTGCTGCCTTCTTTCTATGTTTGTTACTTGTGGTGTGTGGAGGATGAGGTGTGTTCGAATTACAAAGAAAAGCCATATATATAGGCAAAGGAGGAAAGCAAAAAAAAAAAAAAAACAAGCACTCACAGCAGTGATGCTGTCATTACAAGATAAGATCACTCAAAAAGCAGGAAAAGATTACACGCAAAGCTGTAAAGGAGCACACTTACACGCAAAGTAAGAAAATGGCACACAGTAAAGATGTCGGCCATAATGAACTGAGTGGAGTGGTGTGTCCCACCACTAAGTAGTGCGCAGAGCACTTAAACCTCCAGTATCATGTCATGATTTTCTTGTCGGTCATCTAACTCTGCCGGATCCATTCCTGTTGGAGTATGTCCAGATGGAATTTCAAGGTTGTGAGTATCAAGATAATCTCCATAATTCCGGGCAACTTGGTATTGGTGGATAGATTGAACATGAAACATTTGTGGAACATCTTCAGTAACATGATTGAGGAAAGGAACATCATAAGTCCTTTTATGCAGGTATGGACTTCCAAAAATTTTCATATTCTTTTCTTCGGTGAAAAGTTGAACATCATACCGAGGAATATGTGAAATCGGTGGTTGTGCTTCTTGAAGATATACTCTAGCAAGAGTATATTGTTCTTCTTCATGCCCTTTGAGAAGTGAATAGCTAAATTCCAAGGGTTGCTGAATTGGGATTTTGTAGTCATGTGTAGTAAGCAAAATAGTGTGTCTGGCAGCATCGGGAAAGGTCAAGGACTGTGGGACTGTCTCAAACTCAAGGTTTATGTAACCATTACGGGTAATGTCTGTCTTGAGTATTTGTTGAAGGATGTAGGCAAGTCTCCATGAGACTGGTTCAATGTATTCTATTACTTGCCTAGGAGAAGTAACCATAGCTCTTCTTATCATTCCAGTGGTAAACAAGTTTTTGAATGATAGGAAAGCATCGATATCCTTCCAAGTCTGCAGATCTATTGATGCTTGGACAAAGTGAAAACTTTTATCACACTTGCAATACTGTTGAGGGTGTTTGTTTTCTTTAAAAGCAAGCACACAGAGTGCTAACCCTCCGGAAGGATCTTCTTTGGCCTCTGCCATTGCTCGTAACCTTTGCTTTGGGTTGCAAGAATATTCTGTTTAGTGTCACGAAGAACAATCTCTCCGATTTTCTCTTTCACTTCGTCGAGTTGCTCAGGAAATACTTCCAAAAATTCTTGCTTTTGATTCCATTCTTTTTCCCATTCTTTTTTAGCAGATTGAGTTCGGATGTTGTCTTTGTTAGCTCTTTCTTCATAGTTTCCATTTTCTCTTCCAATTCTGAAATCCGTTTTGCCTTATTGCCATTTTCAATTATCAAGAACGTTCTTTTTCACGCGCATTTTGGAGAAAGTACGGGTTCCGTAGATTCATTAAGATCGGGAAAAGATTTCTGGGAACAGAGGATTTGACCATTAAGATTAGTCAAATGTCCTACTAAAGCATGAATAATAGAAAGAAATTGAGTGGATTTGGGTTGGTTGAATAGGTTATCAACCTGGACATTGTTGTTCAGGAAGAAGTGTGAATTGAGATCGGAAGGCATGTTTCGGGGGAAAGGTTGGAAAACTATAAGGACCGAACTTAAATTGATTGGGAGTGTTGTTGGTTGCCATCTGCAATAATAAAATATGATTAAGTAAAAAGGATAATTCTATAATCCTATTCCCAAATATCACGGGCTCCACGTAATGAAACGGTACCTGGATTAAGAATGAATCTTAAACTATATCCGGGAGATCTATATAAATATCAATTATTATATGATTATAACTACATATGGACTCCAATATTGAAACGGTATCCATAATGACTTTGAATGCTTGTTTTATATACTATGGTGGTTTATCCAAAACTTGTTGATCAAAAAGAAGAAATCTAGATAATTTATCGGCTAAATAATTATCAGTTCCTTTAATATGCTCGAATTTAATTCTATAATTAGAGTTAATAATACTATCTTTAAAAACAAGCCATCTTCTTTGGCTAATCCGTTTACTGTTTTTATTTTCAAAGAATTTAACAATAGCTTCACAATCTGTTCTAACTAAGATCTCGGGTTTATTTATCAAAAATAATCTAAAACTATCAAGAGCATATTTTACTGCTAGTATTTCTTGATCTATACTACTGAGATTCTTTTCTCTATATTGTCCACTAGAATATCTACAAAGTTCTTCACTTGATTTAGGACTATACTTATTTGGTTTTCGTTTTAAAATACCACCCCATCCTTGTTCACATCCATCTGTTTCAACTATCATATAATCATTATCTAATGGTAATTTAAGATTTGGTAATATGGTAACAGCTCTTTTAATTTGGTCAATCTGTTTATAGTCTTCTATATTAAATATTTTCATTCCTGTACTTCCTATTTTACCATATAAAGGTCCAACCATTTTTCCCAAATTATGTATAAAAGGTCTTGCATAATTAACTAATCCTAGAAAGGCTTGTAATTCTTTAATAGTTTTGATAGGAGGAAAATCTAATACTTTTTTAGCAATATGTGGTTGTAATTTTATTCTTCCATTTCCTAATTCAATACCTAAGAATTCTATATTATTTTTGAAAAACTGTGCTTTTTTACTACTAATTACTATACCATTTTTATCAAATTCAGCTAAAACCTTTTTTAAATGTTCTATATGATCTATCTTATTTTGACGAAAACAAGAACATCATCTATATATACTGCTACAAAGTTCCTATATTTTCCAAAAATATCATCCATTTTTCTTTGAAATATACTAGGTGCATTTTTCAAACCAAACGGCATAACTAACCATTCAAAATGTCCTAGAGGACAAGTAAAAGCTGTCCATTCTATACTATCGGGATGCATTTTAATTTGCCAGAAACCAGACTTACAATCAAATTTACTGAATATAAAATTGTTTTGTATTCTATTTATCAATTCTACTTTATCAGGAATATCATAAGCATCATCGATAGTATTATCATTTAATCGTCTATAATCTATAACCATTCTACTTTTTCCTCTAACGATTTCACTATGTTTGTTAACAATAAAAGCAGGAGATCTATGAGGGCTAGTACTTCTTCTAATTACTTGTAATCTTTGTAGATCATTTATATGCATTTCAAATTCTTTAAGATTCTCATTCGTTGCTTCTATTTTCTTAGAAACTATTCTAAACTGAGGATCTTTTAATTCTAATTTACAATAAAGAGAATTTCTTGTCCAATGACTTTGAGGATTTTCTCCAAAAATATTATCTTTTTCTAATTGACTAATAATATTATCTATATCATAATGTCCTGTACTAAGGAAATTAAATAAACAAGAATAGCTAAGATATGGAGTTATATCATTATTCTGCTCTAAATCTACTAATTCAATCTGATTTAAATCTACTAACTCAGTTTTAGGTTTGCAATCACCTGTGGTTTTACATTGACATTCTGTTTCTTCATTTGGTAATTGGTGTTCTATATGTTCATTAGTATAAGGTATAGGTGGTGTTTCTAATAAACTAAGATTATTTTTATTTAAAATTATTCCATGATAATGGTTTAATATAAAATTTAATCCTATTATAAATTTAACATCACTAAGAGAAAAATCTCTAAGGCATATTCTACTGGGATTTGTATAAGGGTTTGTATATCCTTTCTCAGTATAATAAGCTATTTTATATTTATTTAATTGTTTATCATACTTATGCAATTGTCCATCCATTTGTTCAGCATGAAATTGTTGATCTAAAGGAATAATACTTTGGTATTTTAAGGGAATTAACTTATTATCAAGGATTGTATTACTACAACCTGAATCTAACATTCCTATTACTTCTAAATTCCAAGTATCTATGTAAATTTTACATTTTATTTTAACAGCATATATCCTAGGATGTTTAGTTGATAAATAATTAAAAGCAATTTCCTTATTATTAGGAGAGAATCTAATTTTCTAAAATACCTATCTTTCTTAAACTTTCTTTGTATCTTGAGTGCTGCTAAATTATACTTAATTGTTTCTAATTTTATACATTTTTGAATTACATGAGCATTTTCATAATCTTCTATATCTAAATAATGATTTAATTGAATTCCATAAATGTCTAACCTATCCATTTCTTTAATTTCAATTCTATACTAGATAGTCTTTCTTGTAATTCCTGAAGTATATTTTCAATATGTAATATCCTAAGTTCTATAGTATCATGTTTTTGTTTATCACTAGCTTGCGGTTTAGGTATAGGATCTAAAGGGATATTTAAATGTTTTAGACAAAAAACACAAGCTTCTTTATGACATAAATTGCATTTATATCTAAGATGTAAAACAGGATACTTAAAACAATATATACAAGGTTTGTCATTACTTCCTCTATTTCCTATCCAAGTATGAGAACAATTTATAGACATACTCAGTTTTCTTTGGGGAAACCTAAATCATCTATCCAGGGTTGTAAAGTTTGCGCTAAGGGTATAGTAGGTTGTTGGGATGTAGATGGGTCTGATGTATCAGGAGAAGAAATAGCTGGTAGGTTTGGGAGAAGAGAAGGGATTTCTATATGATTTCGTTCAGGAGTTACTAATATATTATCTATATATATATTAGTGTTATTTTTAAAAAGTTCTAAGTTTAGGTTTATAAATGGGTCACAATTTGAAAAAAAGATCGGAATTTAATGATTGGGATTCTGGACTAGGTTCTACTTCTATTTGTTCACTAGTAGTAGCTTCATTATCTACTGTTTTAGCACTAGTAGTGGCTTCAGTATCTACTGGTTTATCTAGAGGCCATATATTGGGGCCAGTATAAATTTCTGGAATTGTGTTTATATCATTTCCTACAATTTTCTTAAATCTTTCTAAGTTATGTTTTAAATTAAACTGTTTTCTATGTAATCCTAATCTGTCAATATCTTTAGTAGCACGAATTAAACGACTATGTCTTTTTAATAAATTAGATTTAGTTTGTGTTAAACTATATAACATGTAACTCCTATTACTACTAGGTTCAAATGATTTTTTAATACTTTTATTAATAGCATCTATTACTAAACTAAGATGATAGCCATCTGGTTCTCGATTTTGGCATTCTCGATTTGTAGTCATTCTAAATGAAATGTTTTGAAATGTTCATGAATATCTTTGTAATGGGCTTTTAATACTAATCTTTTTCTTAAAATAAGTATTCGCATATCTAAAATGTTATGTCTATGTGTAAGACTATTATTACTCAAGGCTCGCATTTCGTTTAATTTAGTTTCATGACTATCAATATCGATTTTAATATACTCTAAATATTCTTTAAACATATGACAACATGCACATTGAGCATTACATGTCCAAATTAATAGGCTTTCTATAAAGTTTGCCATTTGTTCACTACGGTCTGGGTCATTATCTTGTTCATGGTTCCATTCACTTTCTGGTTGTATATCGGATTCTAAATTAGAAGATGCTATATTTTCAGGTGCTGGCAAATCTTCACTACTTCCACTAATTATATTGGGTCTACCGGGCATTATGAACAATTATCTTCACAAAGTTGTGACATATCATCTAAATTGGTTAACATAAATTCTTCTAACTGATCTATTTTATTTTTATACAAATTATCAGTTCTTATTAATTCTTGTGTGAAACCTAAGTTTTCTTCTTCAATATTATCGTGGGAATAATTCATGTCATCTATACTTATAATACTAAAAATACTTTCAGTATCCGATAAAGTTTCATCTATATGGAGTAAATCTTCATTTACACATTCAATTAATACTGCCTCTTTATTTCGGTTATTATATTTCCTATCACATTCTCTAGCTAAATGATCGGGACTTCCACAAGTAAAACAACTAAGTCTATTTTTATAATTTCGTTTTCTATCAAATCTTCTAACATGTTTGTCTTTACTAAGATAAGGCTTTCTTGCATTACTTTTTCTTAAATAATATTTCTTCTTATTTTTATATTTTATATAGTTTTTTGGTTTAGACTGTTTACTAGGCTTATCATATACCCGAGGAGTATAAATATTTTTACAAAAACTATATTCTCCTTTTAATTGTTTACTAATTGTTATATCAGTACATTGTTCTACTAATTTATCTATAACAAATTTGATTTTAGTGCCAATATTATCTAAAACAGGAATATACTTACCTTCAGTAATAGCCTTTTGTTTTTCTTCTAAATATTGCCTAAAAATTTTTGTACCTAATGGATCGGGTAATTTTAAAAATAATTTTTCTCCTATTGTTTGATTATGATAACATCCAGCTATTGTACTATGGTGCATAAAATCTAAAAAGAAGGGTTTACAGAATTCCCATTTTCTAAGTTGTAACATTTCTAATTGTTTTAATGCTATTTCTTGTTTTTTATCGTAACCAGTATTAGGTTGTTCACCAAGAACTAAAAGAGTTACTTTATTTGTAAAGTTATAAGGATTATCTCCTAATTCTATATCTCTAGCGAATTCTAAAGGGTAATTTGCTTTATAACTTTCCCATAATGCTCTAGCTGTTTCACCTAAAAATTTTTCTAAATAATTATACATTCCTACAGCATCAAAAGTAAAATCGTCTTTAGTGTATTCTCTACCAACGATTTGAGACCATGTTTCTAATAATGTTGGCCATATTTGAGGATCATGTGCAGTTAAATTTAGTTTTTACCATTATCTATTAAAAGATTACTATCTAATGTTTCCAAAGGAAGTCTACGTCCTCTACTTTGAAATATCCTACCTTCATTTCGATCATTATATGTTGTATAAGGCGTTCTAGGTGGTTGTCCTATAGCATAATTACGTTGAGATGCATATGATTGTGCTGGTGCATTACTAGATGTACTAGGATTTTGATTAATTGGTGGACTTGTTGATTCCATATATTCTTTATCTTGATTATTTTCATATGTTACACTATATCCATTAGATGTTTTATTAAGGTAATCAGTTTCTAATAATTGTCCTAAATTTATCATTTCCATTTCTAAAGATAAGACTTCATCAAAAGATAAATCTATACCAGATCCTATTATAATTCTACCTTCAGGAAATCTATTCATTGTTCTTCAATTTCTTCTATTTCTGAATTATTTTGAATTTGCTCAGTATAATTACTAAACCTTAAAGAATAGGATCCATCACGATTTTTAAACATATCATGTGATTCAGGAGTATTAATAATATCTTTATCGATTAAATTTTTTCCTAAATTCCATTCAGATCCTTCTAAACTACTAGAAGTTATTTTCATAGGTTCTAAAAATTTTATTCCTTTTGATATTATGGGTTTCATTATACCATCAATATTTAATTTACTTTGGATACAACTACTATTAGTAAGTTTTCCTAAGACTCCTATATTTACTAATAAATTTCCATCATTTCTAATAAATCCTTCATAGCCCTTAGCTTGTAAGCCTATTACTATTTTATCTAAATCATTTATAGAAAGTAATAAATCAGGACTACAATAAAATAAGGCTTCATTTTTACCCATATCTAATTCCATTGTTGCTAAAGTAGCTTTTTGAGCATCTTTCTGCCAACTTTTATCTAAGAGTACTACTAAAACTTTTGCTCCTACATATTTTCTAGTTAAACCTTTAATTGCTACCATAATTAAACCAAGATGGGCTAGTCTTTTGCCTGATTTTCTAATCTTTTGTATGGATTCTTTGCTAATAATATCTAAATTAACAGCATTAGTTGTTACTTGCACTTGTTCTTCTCTACTTATCCGTAACAAGCTAGTTGAAAGATTTAAAGGACCTGTTCTATATAAGATACGAGGATTTAATAATTTAATTTGGTCATACCTATAAAGGTCTAGATTTGATTCTAAATCTATAACTTGTTCTAAGGCTCGTATAGGTTCTGAGTTATTACTACTAGAAGTATTTCCGCGACTTAATAGTCTTCCTAAAAAGGTACCATTATTTATACTAATCTGATTGTTTTGTCCTGGAGGTGCTAACGTTCTACTAGATCCGAAAAAGAATGTCTTGCTAAATTCATTTTGCAATTCCAAATAAAGGATTTTTATTTTTAAATTGTCTTTCCTTTTTAATTACGTTTCCATTTATATCTAATTTTGATAATTTATCTACAAGATGTTCTAGGTCTTGCTGTTGGGAAGAGCCTATTTTTGGTCTTTCATGTGTAGCTATTATTTTTTCTATGTCTGTGAGTTTATGGTGGATTAGTTCTAAAAAAGATAATATCGTATTATTCTGTCTTATGGATTGTTTATCTGTACTATTGGCTGGAATATGAGTAGAATATCCTACGGGATCACTAAAATATTGTCTTGTTAAGTCTAAAGCGTCTTGATATGCTTTTGAATTCATGTTAATATTATTCTTTTTACATCTTCTAATGTATTTTGTAATGTATCTATACGAAGAATTAATGGTTCTATTAATTTTTGCTGAATAACTATTGGACTAGTTTTTAATTTATCTTTAGATATAAGTTCTTTTACGTTTGCAAATATATCATTATTTTGGGACCGTACATATTCTATATTACCCAATTTATCTATTATACTAGTTTCTATTTTTATTAACTTATTCTTAATATTAATAAGTAATTGGTCATTCTGGTTATTAGTATCTTCTAATTTACTTCCTAGGCTAACTAATAAATCAACTAAGGTGTTTAACACAGGCTGGTCACAATGAAAATCATGCAATATTTGTTGGTTATCTGATTGAAAATGACAGCGTAATCTATAATTTTTATGAATATTGCGAATATATTTATTGCTAGTATTTAATTCTAAATCTAAATAATCTATTCTTTTGGTATTCATGGAAATATAAGTTTTCTTTTTCCTTTAGGACTATCTAATGTTGGTATTCTAGAATTCGTAATTATCTTAGAGATAACAAGGTCTGCCCAATCATATAAAATTTGTAATAAATCTATATTATGTTGTGTAGCCATAATTTTAACTGTACTACACATACGTAATTCTGCACCTAATTTACATTTAAAATCTATCATTACACGTAAATCTGTATGATCTAATCTAGTAATTCCTACTACAATATTCCAATTATTATTCATAGAGAAACTAAAAGATGTGGAAATATAAAGTAAGTTAAAGTTCTGGGAAAGATAAGGAAGATAATACTCAATTCAGGAATAGTAACCGCTCCGATACCAATTTTCTACAAGGGGGGTTTACAAATAAATAAACACACTACACCGCCCCGTGCCATGTATACCCTGTGCCCAAAGATAAGCTGGATTATGTGAGTACGTGTTTTGACGAGGCGAAATTCAAGCCAAAGCTTAACGAATTTCTTTAGTCGGGATATAGAGACTAGATCTCTTATTCCTTTCTTTCCTCCAAACGATATACCCTTTTTTTTTTTTTTTTTTTTTTTTTTTTATTTTTTATTTTTTTTTTAAAGAAAAACAACTCCTTATGATTTCACCTTAACCATTCGGCTAATAGGCATCCAGAATTAATTAAATACAAAATACCTAAACAAGTTCGAAGATATAACAAGTAAAATACCTACTGCCAATTTCTACAGGAAATTGGCAATAACTAAAATACCTAAATCTAACTACTGGAATGCAAAAGATAGTAAAGCAAGATCCATGCAATATGTAATTAACCTAAATTACCATGCAAACTATATAATTAACTCATGTTAGCTAGGTGGCTAGAATAAATTGTATGACTTTTTGTAGCTTCTTGCATGTTTTTGCATGGCCTAGATATATGTATGTATTTTAATTGCACCTTGTAGTTTCCAGTAGTTCATATATAATTGTATAGCTTTGGTGAATTGCAAATTTCTTCCAGAATTAGTCTCTGTTTTTATTTGTTTGCAAAAATCTCGCACAGTAGTTCTTTTTGCATGCACCTTACTATATGAATTGATATATATAATGTAATCTAATTTCCAGTAGGTAGAATGTTGTTCTTTGTTTTCTTTGTTTTTGCATGGTCTCTTTATAGTTTCATTCTACATGGCATTGTAATTAATGGTATATAGATTTGTTAGTTGTTGTAATTGCATTTCTTTTTGTTCTTCATGAATGGCATATAGTTTGTATGAATATATTCACTTTTATCATATAGACATTTTGCATGGTCAAATTAGAAATTCAAATGCATGAACATTTTTGTTCTATTTTCCAGTAGCTAGATGATTTTGTATGTTTTTGTACACTGCATTTTCAGTAAAATTAATTGTGGGCAATCCAGTAACATGTGGTTTGCACTGCTGCTGAAATGTTTAATTCTGAAATTTATGGTATGCTTGATTTTGTTCAGTTTTTGCTGAAATTTTGGGCAGTACAGTGGCAGAATTTTTACACCACATTTAATCCAGTAGTTGTTACATGTTTTGTTCTGTTTTTGTCAAATTTCAGTGAGTC
>JAHSUH010001856.1:0-45000 GCA_025388415.1 Cynanchum wilfordii
TTTTGGCCCTCCCATTCCACAATCGGAACCGAAAGTCTCCAGATCCACCGCACTTGCCATCGTTCTGGCAACCCGAAATGGAGCCTCCGGCAGAGGCGCGAAAGCGGTACCTCTGTTTTTTTTTTTTTTTTTTTTAAATAGTATATTTTAATAGTGTAATACATAAATGCCATTGAGATTTTTTTTATAACAAAACTTAACTGGTGATTTAACAGAAATTTTAACAAAAAGACCAATGTCATAAATTTTTTTATAATTCGGGATCAATTCCACAAAAAAAATAATTTGGGGACCAATATTACCTCTATAATTTGGAGACTATTTATGCCAATTTGCCTAAAAATAAATCACATTTCTAACTTATTTAAAGAGAGAATGAATAGATTTTTTTTTAACAATTTTTTCCCCCTCTCCCTTCTCTTTCTCACTTAGTTAAAAAAAATTGGAAAAACATATGAAAGAAATTCAACATTTTCATTATTTTAATTTTTATAGTTATGCAATTTTTTCTTTCTTTCTTATTATTGTTTTCACTCTTTTGTTTTTTTTGGGATAATTTTTTTCAATTACAGACATTAACTCCGCAATTTAGGGCGGAGTGTTTTTTCTAGTAATATATATATGTATAAATTTTAAATTTTTTTATGAAATTTAAGAAAGCTGATTTTTTTTAATTTCATATTCAAAAGGATTTTGTTTCTTTTTTATTTGTCAAGAAAGAAACGACAATTTTTTTTTTTAATCTATCATATTAAGAAATCAAAGTTTATTTATTGATAATTTCTTTTATATTATAATTAATTTATGTTTTATAACTAATATTTTTATAATTAATAAATACATCTTATGGACAAGTAAAAAATACTTTAACAAATAAAAATAGAAAGTATATAATTAATGTAATCATATTAATTAGACATATATAATTATTTTTTTTGAATTGAAAAAAAAATTATATATGTCTAATTTAAGAATATAAATTGAACAGAATTTATAATTTAATTAAATAATTAAATAATAAAACTAACAAGTAGAAAAAAATTCAAATATTTTCCATATTTATAAGAGGCAAAAAAATCTTATTATTACTAATATATAATGAGAAGAATTCTGACAGATCAGCCAGGGGTAATCTTGGAAAGAAATATAGGTATCCAAACGTTTTCTTCTGGTATCGAAACTCTATTTCTCTTTCGCCCGTCTGTACACAAAGAAAATCTTCTCGTGCGCTTCATCATCCTTTTGATTCCTGAAAAAACCCTAAATCTTCATCTTTTAGGTTTCGTTTAACTCCTGTTTGATTCCGTTCCGTGCACAAGATACAGAGCAATTCCGTATAATTGTTTTATGGTTAGGGAAAATTTGTTATGTGAAGTATATAATGTGTATATACCCATTTTCTTCTCTTGGGATTGTTAAATATGTTCAATCTGAAACTAAATCTAGAGGCTTAGGAAATAATTTCTAGAATTGTTCTTCAATTTTCGAAATTCTGAGACAGTGATTTTGGATAGTTATGGTTTGAATCTATTGGGGATTTGATTTGCTGATTCGAGGAATTTTTTTTTTTTTCTTTTTCTTTTGTTTGCAATGGCAAAGGGTGCTGTGAATGGGAATGGTAACGGGGCTGCTGACCTTGCAGAGACTTTGGTTTCCTCTATAAGGCCCGGGATGAAGAGGGAGTTTGCGATGATGATGAAATCACAAAGGGGCTTTGGGATAGAAATAGGTCAGAGGAGAACAAGGTCTCAGAACAGCGCTTCAGATAACAAGAATGCTGCTACTAAGAATTATGAAGTTTATTGGGGTAATTACTATAAAAGGAGGTTGAAGGGGTCGAGTGAAAAGAAGGCTAAGAAAGAGGTGGAAGCTTTGGGGGTTAAAGGGGAAGAGGAAAAGTTGGAGGAAGTGACTGCTCTTGCGGGTTTAGAGGTTAATGTAACTGGGAATAATGGTGAGAAGGAAGCTTTGTTAAGCGAGGAAGAAGAGCCAAAGAGCGACGTTGTGGACTATAACAGTGATGATGAGTTGAAAGGGAATGTGGTTGATGAGAGTATGGCAGAGGGAGAGGAAAAGGAAAAGGAAAAGGAAAACGAAAACGAAGTCTTGGAATCGGAAAAAGTAAGGAAACAAATGGAAATTATGATTGACACTGTGAAGAATGCAAATATAATGGAGATTGATTCAGAAAAAGTTGTAGTTGCTGATCACACAAAAGAAGCCGTATTTGAGGAGCCAAAAGATGGAGTCGTGGAGGGCATGAATGAGGACTTGCAGGTAGGGAAGGAGGTAAGCCTCCCGATGGATTCTGATTATGAAGTTGGCAATGTAGATAAGACTTCTGAGCTTGGTGACAAGGTTGGGCTTACAATGGGTGCATTGGATGTCGAAGAGAATGCTCAGAAGCCATTAAGGCGGTTTACTCGGTCTCTTTTGAAGCCAACTGTGGAGGCTTCAGAAGATTCAGTTACTGAAGACGTAAAGGGCGAAGAAGCAATGGGGAATGATGGTATAAGTCCTGGGCCTACTTCATCAAAAATGGAAATGAAGATGTCCAAGAAAGTTGAGCTGAATAAGACTCCGACTAAATTGAAGGAGCTTCTTCAGACAGGTCTGCTTGAGGGAGTTACCGTGCAATATGTTCGTGGTGCAAGGGTAATTCTTGATATATCTCTTCGGAACTTACTTCATTCTGAGTTACAATTTTGATTCTTTGTTTTACCTGATTTTTGTTCTGCGCATAACCTTGTAGGTCAGAGCTCCTGGAGAAACTGGTCTTCGCGGGATAATTCAAGGATCTGAAATATTGTGTTTCTGTCACCTATGCAAGGGGAATAAGGTGAGACCTTTAAATTTACTTTTCACTGATATTAATTTGAATGAAATTACTGGTTTGCAGGTTTAACTTTTATATCATTTTGTAGGCCGTAAAACCTAATCAATTTGAGATACACGCTGGTAGTACAAATAAGCGTCCACCAGAGTACATTTACCTGGAGAATGGGAGAACCCTGCGTGACATTCTGAATGCTTGTAAAGGTGTTTCTTCTGACTCTTTGGAAAATGTAATTCGACAAACATCTGGTTGCATTGTGGAAAGTGGAGCAGAGCGGCCTGTAGAGAGCAAATTTAGCAGCTCTGTTACTGAGGAGTCTGTGCAGTGTCTGAATTGCAAAGGTGCTACTGTTTATCCCTCCCCTATCTCTCTCCTTTTCTCGATAGATGCTATCTTTTTCCTTTACTTAGCACATATTGAGTTTTCATACATTAGTTTCTTTGGAAATTTGATGGATTCCTCATTGTATGAATGCTAGGGTGTATGCCTAATGACTTTCATGAAAGCTATCCTCTTTGTGATGCATGCATGACAATTGCCAGCAAGGAACTCTCTGCCAATCAGTTGGATGATACCAGTACAAGGTATTTTCTTTATTGCCGTCATGATCTGAAGCAGTTTCATGTTCTTATTTTGGTGTGTGGATTTGTGTGCATAATGATTGTTAAGAGGTTTTAATCCTTCTCTCTTGGCTTAAGTTTTTAGAGTATGTGACAATTATCTCAATCCAAGATATCACGTGTTGGCCTATTAAGAAAAATTTGTGATGGGCCCACACGCAAGAGGGTGTGTTAAGAAGTTAAATTTAACTTCTTTCTAAAAGCTCTTACAGATTGTTGCAATTTACCTCAATTTAATAATAATACTCTATCCAATCTTCATGTTTTGGAACCTATTTGCTACTTCTAAGCTGTACTTCAGAAAAGGAAGTAGATATTGTGCCTCCGAACAATACCAAGTAATTAATTGTTACTTCGTGTATAAACCAAATATTGTAACCAGATATAAACCAAGCTAAAATTTCACCATTCATAAGGGTGTGTGGAAAATTTGTTCATACATATTTTAGATTAGTATTTCTTGAATTCCAATAAGATCAAACTTCCAATTTGAATGTGTTATTCCAGTTGTCTAGTTAATGAAACTTTAATGTGTTGTGTAGAAAGAATGCCAATCATGTCATGCATAATGCATGTTGTTCTTGATTCATTCCGCAGAACTTAAATTTGTATGTAATTACTTTCAGTTTTCATACTTTAAACAATTGGATAACTCCTCTTGTAACATCAGGTCCCCACCAAATTCAAAGAGTAAAACACCCCCAAGTAGTTCCAGAAGCCAGGTTCAAGGGAGGCTCACTAGAAAGTAAGTAATTCTTTCTTTTGCCACATTTTTCTTGTTTCATTCTAGTTAATGAGTATATAATTCCTCCTACAACGCTATTGTGAATGGGTTGTACAAGTGTGTTCTTTACGTACTGAATCTTTTTTGTTCAATGCTTTGTCTTTCTCTGTAGGGATTTAAGACTTCATAGACTGGTATTTGAATCAGAGTTACTTCCCAATGGCACTGAGTTGGCATACTACGCAGGGGCACAGGTTTCAATTTTAGCTCTTAGTGTTCTACTTTCTACTTGAGGGAAATTATTAATATTATTATTATTATTTTGTCTTTGAATATTCATGCACATCTTTTTCATGTTCTATGTCATGATGTAACAACTGTATCCTTTTATTGTCTTAGATTGATTATTTCTAATAAATTGCTTCATTTTGGGCAGAAATTTCTCTCGGGTCATAAGTCAGGTCATGGAATCTTTTGTGACTGCTGCCGCCAAGTGGTATGTCCGTTTTATATTATCGTTTCCTTTTCTTTCCATCCTCCTCCTAAACGTTTAGGGTGTTTACATTGCTGTGAAATTAACAGGTGAGTCCGTCAAACTTTGAGTCTCATGCTGGTTTTGGTGCTCGCCGCAAGCCGTAAGTATCTTTGTGATTATTTAAATCTTTTCCCTTTCTGTAAATAAGTTGTAGTATGTTAGGCTTTTCCTTCATAGTGTATTGGTGCTATTAGGTTAGCTGGGCCCAGCAATTGGGGTGGCATTGTCTTTTAATTTAAAGGAAAATCTAATTTGTTTTTCACTTTCTCATTACCTATGACCTGATCTAATGTTTTTCTGGCAGTTATCTACATATATACACATCTAATGGGGTATCCCTTCATGAGTTGTCACTAGAGATAAAAAAGTACATGGTGTCATCCACGGATGAAAATGATGATGTTTGCTCAGTTTGTAAAAAAATGGGGAATCTATTGTGCTGTGATAATTGCCCGAGATCTTTCCACCAAGGTGAATATGCTATTATTTTTCATCTTTTAGCATTATTATAATATTTCTTTCCCTGCTGTTACTATTCACATTGGGTGGTTGGTGTGTTGGTTTCAACACTCCTCTTCACACTTCCATGGTAAGGGACTAGACATGGAGTGAAGTTTGATATCATGTTATCCTTAAGATAGGCTTTTGATGTTCTTTCTATTACTAAAATCTAAATTGGCGCTTCCTCCTTTTCCAATCAACTTCCACGAAGAGGGCATAAACTTAACTATGATTATATGCAGTCGTTAGGCTGTCAAATTACTTGGATATGGAATGTACTTGAGTATTTGTTTTCATGTTACATCCTTTTCCGTGTTTCTGTACTTGTTGTATTACATTATGAATTTCTGGATTCTTGTTCACTTCGTATTTATTTCCCAGAAAATTTTCTAATGTGCACTCTCGATTTCAATTGCAGTGTGTGTTGGGCTGCAAACTGTACCCCAGGGTAGATGGTGTTGTAAGTACTGTGAGAATATGATTGAAAAGGAAAAACATGCAGTCCGCAATGTTAATGCAGTTGCTGCTGGAAGGGTTGCTGGAATTGATCCATTTGAAGAAATAAAGCAACGTTGCATCCGCATTCTTGACACTGTGGAACATGAAGATGGTGGATGTGTCCTTTGCAGGTGCCTCCTCATTTTATTTTATTTTTTGGTAAAGTTCATTTTATGTGTTATTAGGGAGGAAATCTGTAGTAGAATCTTTCTTGTTCTTTGGACTAGCTGTTATGAGGTGTTTGGTTAGTGTCCTGGTGTAGTTGGGCTCTAAACACCAATTCTGATGTTTAAATTATTATACTGTTTGGATGCCTGGTGGAGAGTCATTTATTAAATATGCACCTGGCACTACGAAAGTTTGGAAAATCTATTTCCTTTGTGTACAAAACTCTTGTGCCAAATTTAGCTCCTTATTTTCTTCTACTTTGGCTATCAAATAAATTATAATGTGTGAATATGACTAAGTTTCATCCTAGTACTCCTTATTGTTAACTCTAAGAAGAAGAATGAAGGAAAATTTTTTTATTGGAAAGTGGAAAAGACAAAAAGGAGAAAATGAAATACTTCGATGGCATATGGAATTCTGTCATAGTTTGTTACTTTATGTTTTCCAAGGATTTTCTTCCTTGAAATACCTATTTTTTTCTGTCCTCTTTTTCATTCTCTTTTTTGTTTCCTTGCTAAGAAATTATGTTTCTGATTATCATGTGTATAGGGGACACTTATTCACTGAGTCAATGTCAGGATTTGGCCCTCTTACAGTTATGATTTGTGATCAGGTATTCCCATTTTATTTTACAGTGCCTACTATATATAGAATATCCAGTTTTCCTTTGCCTATGATTGATGATGGCATGCTTTTTGCTTGCAGTGTGAAAATGAATATCATGTTGGGTGCTTGAAAGAGAATGGAATGGATGATCTAAAGGTTGGATGAATACTTTTGTACTACTTTCTTTATGTTTTAGATTGATGTTAGATACACAGAAAAAATTGACTTCTAAATTTTGTTATAATATCTATTACAGGAACTGCCAGAAGGTAAATGGTTCTGCCGTAGTGAATGTAGTAACATTCACTCTGCTCTTTTGAAGCTTGTTGCTGATGGAGAGCATAGACTTCCAGACTCCATGTTGGAGACTATCAAGAAGAAATTTGAAGGAGATAGTTTCCAAGCTAATTCTGATAAAAATATTACCTGGAGAGTTCTGCATGGTAAAACAGCTTCTGATGAAGATAGGAAGTGGTTGTCAGATGCAGTTTCTGTTTTCCATGTAAGTATCATCACAGATTAAATACTGCTTGCAATACAAATTTTTATGTTTTCCTTTTATAAGAAATTTTGTATTGCAAGAATAAATATGCGTATAGAGTGGAGGAGTTGGTATTTGAAGAATAAACATGAGTGCATATTGGAGGAAGATGCGAGTATTTTACCTTCTAAAGTTATATACGTTTTATGTAATTATCTTCCTCCGAGAAAAAATGCTGAGGTTTTCCTATCTTATATTGATCAGTTATTATTTTTGAGCTGATTTGTTTGCTGACACTTTTACAGATCTAATTCTATTTAAGATGGTTCTTGACTCATTTTACTATCATGTTTTGCTGCAGGACCGCTTTGATCCTATTGCTGTAAACAGTACTCAAGATGATCTTATTCCATTCATGATTGATGGGTGAGCATAAACCTTTTTTCTTTTAGTTATAGTTTACTAATCTTTTCCTTCTGGTGGAGAACTAATCTAAATTTTGTCTTTTAGCCAAAGCAACAAAGAGCAGGATTTTGGGGGAATATATTGTGCTATTTTAGTTGTGAAGTGAGTATTTTTCATGTACACCAGTTATGCCATATATATAGATATATGTTTGTGTTCTATACGTTCTGAATATTCTTGCCTGTGCAGTACTGTTGTGGTTTCTGCTGGAATCTTCCGTGTCTTTGGGCAGGAAGTGGCTGAAATTCCTCTGGTTGCAACCAGTAATGATTGTCAAGGCAAGGTGAGCCTGCAGACTTTTGAATCCTATATATCTCACATATTTTACGAATGAATGTTCAGTAGTGTTTGCTATCTTATAATTATCTAAATTAGTTTTTCAATGAGATTCAGCAATTTGATATAAAGGAAATTGTTCTTCCCAGGGCTACTTTCAGTCACTATTTAATTGTATTGAAGACTTCCTGGCATCTCTGAATGTGAGAAACCTACTGCTTCCAGCTGCCCCTGAAGCCAGATCCATATGGATGAATAAGTTTGGCTTTGAAAGGATCTCTGATAAACAAGTTTGTCTCTCTTCCCCACTCATTACTTTTGCCCTGTCTACATCACACCCACTCAACTTCATTATTATGTTCTTGATATTTTGATTTGCAGCTAAAGGACTACAGAAAAGATTATCCAGTCATGGTATTCCAAGGAACAACTATTTTGCATAAACCTGTTCGCAAGCTTTGAGTTAAAGGATGCATGAATTTGCTGTCGGTAAAGAAGTACAGTTTTGTGAAGGCTCTTTTTTGGCTGTGCCCAGCTCCCTTGGATGGCTGTGTATATATATATATACTTGAGGCCTAATTTTGGTAATGTACAGGAGGGAGTGGCAGCGGTGGGGCAATGCCGCTCCAATATGGAGAAGTTTTAGTATGTTTCTAGCTTGCAGGATTTTGTGTGTAGAAAAGAAATGTGGAAAGCTCTTAGGCAATAGAGAGATTTACAGCATTAGGCGATAACTGCAGGCAATTGGTTAGCAACTTGTGAAATCTTGGCAAATCTGGACAACTTTACAGGTTCCTCCTGACCCGTTTAATATTTTACCTTTCTTGGAGGGGAAAAGGAAAAAAGTTCAGACAGTTATTAGATATACCTGTGTTCTTTGTTGGGAATATTGGGCACTTTTGTAATAGCTCTCCAGTTTTTGGCATCATAAGTTGCAAGGCTCATTGTGCACATTATGAAGTAAAGTTTATAACTAATCTAAGCTATAGTTATTTGTCTCATTTCTCTCTCTCTCTCTCTCTCTTTCTTAAATTTGGTAAATGAAAACTTGGAATTTGCCAACAATTTGTAAAATGTTTTTAGAAAAATATTCCCGGAACACTTTTTGGCCAATATTTTATTTTTAAAATGAACACATATGAATGCCACTAAATGGAAATATTTTATATATATAAATATTGAAGTAAAATGGAATTATTATTTTTTGTTAATTTTTGAACAATACAGTTCCTCAAAAAGGCCTTAATATAGAATAATTTTTTCCCAAAATTTGGAGCCTACTAAAAGAAATTTCCGGCATAAAATAAAACGGTAAAACCCCATGGGAATCTCTCACGGGCGAGCGGGAAAAAATAAGTTAAAATTTGAAATTCAAATCAAACTTATTGAATTATTACATTTTCTCCACTTTAAATAATTAATACAAATTTAAAGCATTTTAAATAACAAAATGCACTCATCATCTCTAACTGAATTTCCAATTTTACCCTCAAAACCCGTACCCACGAATCCCTCACCCCAAAAATCACTGATTAAACCCATTCTTATTCTCTTTCCCACTCATTCATTCACAATCCCCCCCCTTCTCTCTCTCTCGCTTTCTCTCTCTGAAAAAGGTAGAATTCGAATTCATCCGTGGAAGAACTGGGGAATCTAGGGTTTATGCTTGTGATTTTGTAGTATTCGATGTGTTTATATATATCTTTACCTGATTTTCAATTGGTTTTGCAGTTTCTATTAAGGTGGTAAACCTTCGATTACTTGTTTCTAGTGATCAGGAAGTGAAAAATGGGTCAGATCCAATACTCCGAGAAGTACTTTGATGATACATATGAGTACAGGTAACTTCGATATTGGTTCTACATAGTTTCTGATTCTTTTGTTTCTTGGCTTTTTTGCCCTTAAAAGGATTTTGAATGTTTTTTAGGCATGTGGTTCTTCCTCCTGAAGTTGCGAAACTGCTTCCCAAGAATCGGCTTCTCACCGAGGTATTTTTGTTCTCCGAGATTTTGTATCTGCTTCTAGTGCGTTTTACATTCTTTTTAATTTGTGAAATGATTTAGGGTTTTTTTTTTCCCTGGTTAAATTTTAAAAGAATCGATCTAAATCGTGGTATGGTATACTTTTTCTGGATTTGACGCACTCTCTACATATGATATTGTCCTTATATTTATAGTATTTTTTATTTTTCTTTTTGGTGAAAAAGGATTTCCAGTTGTTAACTAGCACCATGTTCCTTGATAACATTTCGGTAAAGATTTCTTTCCGATTAGACTAGGAAATAATTATTTGTAATTCATGTTTGGAAAACTGCTTAATTTTAGCTGTGTCTTTAGTTTCATAGAACAATGCAGTTTTTTAGTGTATGATTGAGAATGGACATTTGGAGTCTGCATATTCTTAGTCCTTGAATTTTCATGTGTGTAGGCCTTACTTTGATCTTGTACATTCTTCAGTTTCTTCTACGGAAGATTTTTCACAAGATATGTCTGTTGTTTGGCTCAATGGGCGTTAACATTTGAATAGAATACTACATTTTGAAACTATGAATGAGGATGAACATTTGGAGTCTGCATATTCTTAGTCCTTGTTTTGGTTGTTTACATTCTTAAGTTTCTGCCATGGAAGATGTTCTGAAAGATGTGTGGATTGTTTGGATGCATATTATTATTAATTAAATTGCACTTTAATCTCAGAGTAAAATGTTTGTGTCAAACTAAAACTTTCCCCGTGTTAATTTATGATCTTGATCATTTGCAATAATCCTTTACTGTCTGCTAGAATGAATGGCGTGCAATAGGGGTTCAGCAAAGCCGTGGTTGGGTTCACTATGCCATCCACCGACCAGAGCCACATATCATGCTCTTTAGGAGGCCACTCAACTATCAGCAGCAACAGGAGAATCAGGCTCAGCAGAATATTTTGGCAAAATGAAAAATTGCTAATCTCCGCTGATGTTTTCTTCCTCACATCCTCAAATCTCTTCAGACAAATACCTATACTTTTTCTCTTTTATGCAATTATTGACTTTTATGTTTGTAGAAATTACCTACGCACATCTAGCCTGTGTTGATGTAGGGTGTTTGGATGTTTGAAACCCTTGTTTCAAAGTCCTTATTTGATGGTAATGTACTATGTATTATGCATGTGGTCTTTCAGGTTCATTTCACGCCTTGTGGTGGAATTTAACTGATTTTCTGGTGCTAGCTCTTCCTACTAACTTAAGATATTTTGGGATTGATTATAGTCACTATATTTACAAAAGAAATTGCATTCAACAACTTAATATTGTGACTTTGAATTCAACAACTTAATATTGTGACTTTGAATTAAAGGAGGCAAAATACTACCTGATCATATGATTATCATCTATTCCAATTTTCCATTAGAGTCGCTTCAGAGTTTGTCAATTACACATGTTTTTTAAGGAATCTTATTAGTTTTAAATTATATAGGTGTCTAAGAAAAGGGTTTTTTTTTTACTTTTTCCTATATGCATTTTTTAGGAGGAAATGGATATTTTATTGTTATTATTATTATTTAAACAGCTTCTTTAATAAACAGAATAACATAAAAATGCTTAGAGCAGGTTTGCTTGCTCAATTGCTGTTGGTATATTATTTCAAAGAAAAGGAAACTTTTTTCATATAATGTATTATTATTTCATTTTTAAAGAAAAATTGTATTATGATAGTGTGAACAATAAAATTTTTTTCTTGATTATTATTATCTGCAAAATAAATAATCAAATATATAAATGTCACAAGATAATATATATTTTGATGTTGGGCTTGAATCTTTGTTTTTCTTCGCCGATTCTTTTTGTCGTAGATCCGAGGGCATTTTGGGCTTGTCTCGATCCAATAGATTTTGATTTCTTCCGAGGGGCGTTTTGGGCTGGATCTCGGAATGGATTTGAACTTCGAGGGCCTCTGGGCTTGATCTCGATCTATCTCGTATTTGATTTGATTTCTCCGATGGTCTTTGAATTTGATCTCGGAATAGATCTCGAGAGCCTTGGGGCTTTTGTTTGATCTCGAAGGGAGGATGCACCAGAAACTATGGACGATCTCCGAAGGGAATCGTCGGAGTTTCATTTCTTCTCTCTGCCACCACCGATTTTCACCTCCGATTTCCACCTTACTTGAATGCTTCTCAAGGTCTCTATTTATAGATGAAGAGAGTGACAACCAATGACTATTAGTTTGTCATGTGTCACTCATCGTAGGAGTAAAATCTTTCAATATCTTCAATATTTATTTAAATATATAAATAAAATTTCAGTGTCTACAGATAGTTTTAATTAAATTAATGTTTGGTGATTTTTGTCGTTGACGAAAATGGATAAAACATTAGTTCCAAACATTTAAGGTTTTATTTTGATATCTTTTAGGTCTTAAATAAATTAATCTTAGTGATTTTGATCCTTTTGAATGGAAATGACCAAAACAAGGGCATGAATTTACTAAGCATATCAATTTAATTAAATAAATAATTAATATATATTTTAGATATTTTCATATAGGAATATAATTATATTTTTTTAAAAATAAAAAATAAAAAATAAAAATTGACTACATGATAATATTTTTAGTTCTTAGGTAATTAAAAATGCTTTATTTTTTTGATAAGGACACAAGATGTTTTAAATGGATTCCAATTTATGGACAAACACTTTAAGTCAACTTTATTTAAGCCAAAATAGCTCTTTACCAACTCATTATATTTTATTTTTTATTGATGTATCTTAGAAATATTTAGTTTAAGAGATTGTAGGCCTATTTATTATTTTTATTTACATCATTTTTCGTGCAAAAAAATTAAACTAACAAAATTTAATTTATTGTAGGACTTGATAAATCAAAATAAAATATTTAAATTAAACTTAATAAATTTTAAATATTTAAAATTAAATCTAAAAAAAATATTTTATAAGGTATTAAAATATTGTTAATTCAAAAAAAAAAAATTAAAATATTTTAAAGATAAAGTATATTTTGATAGTTCCAAATGCCATACAAATATTTGAATTGTGATAAACTTATTTTATAATGCAATAAAATGTAACTTTGTAAAAATATAATATATAATAATCATTTATAATACTTTTAAAATCTTCAACATATATTCTTCATTTTAAGTAGCATTTTTAATGAATAAAACCATTGTTTTATATTTTCTATTATAAAATTATTGATAAAATAGGTTAGAAGTATAATGAAAAGAGATTATTTGAATAAAATGCTAGATTTGTTTTATAAAGTATATATTGATTAAAACCATACATCTATTTTCTTTAAAAATCAAAGAAAATGCCACAAATATTTAATATATTTGTAGTGGGAATTGCTAATCCATCAGTATTTAAATTTATGAATGATATTTAGGAGCAATCTATTTAATAAACTGAAGGGAACAAAAGTTGGAAAAATATTAGAGGGTTGGGAAGAACCAAACTGCAAAAACTCCATTCTTCTGCCCTTCTACCCTTAATAAAGTGGTTTGTGATAGAATAACATTGAATTATTTTTTCTCATGCAATTGTAATGCTATAGATTCAATTCATTTAAGTAATAAGATTATAGCCAAACAAACAAAATAAATGATATAATTAATTTGGAAAAGTTAAAGTTAATATTTTAAATTATTGTCAAAATATAATTTTTTTTAAAAAATAAAAATAAATGAAACATTATAATTTATTTATATAATATTTATTATAGAAACAAAAATAAAAATAAATTTTTTCATAATAGTATTGTTTCCCTGACATTAAATTAGGATAAGAAAAGAATAAGAAAAATCAAACATTACATAGTTTGACATAATAAGAAATCACATTGTGAATATTTAATAACAAATAATAATAAAAAAAAAGTTTTTAATTTAACACAATAATAAATATTATTGGCGTCAAGTTTTTGACATTGATTATAAGCAATATGTAAAATTTCAGGTGATGCTATATATAACGAACAAGGCCGGCCCAGAGGGCTGGGCTGAAAAAGTTATTATTATTTTGCTTGCTCTTTTGAAAAAGGGGGAAAAAAATAAAAAAAATACAAAAGAAAACATTTCTTTTCATCTCAGTTCTACTCCGTACTCATTTGTAAAAATCGATCCTTGCCAATATTCTGGTAATTACTATCAGTTTTTCTAATTTTTCATGAAATTTTATGTTAATTTGTTCATCAACTATGATCCTAATTCTTGTCATTACTCCTGGATAATCAATCTTTTGCATCTATCCGTGTGATTGTGTGTGTGTTTTTATATATATATATATATATATATATATATATGCTTGCTGCTGTGGTAGTATAAATTACATTCGGAAAAGGAATTTCATCCTGGTATAGATTAGAATAAGAAAAAGACCAAACAAATTCGATTACGATTAATTGCAAGGTTATTTCAAGGATTTCTTGCAAGGAAGATTATTTAGGTTGCAGTTGTAATTTTTAATTGTAATTGATATGGGTTTTCAATTTTATGGAATGAACTCATGGTCTTTGCTGATTGGAATCTAATATTATCCCTATGGGTAGCGTATAGTTCCTCCTGCAGTTGTATATTTCTCATGGTTTAAGATTGGTTAAGCATTTGGTATTTGGGCTTTGAGAGATTTCTGTTTATATTTTTTTGAGGATATTATGAAATTATGGACTAAATTTGTCTAGAGTGAACACCTCCGGATTAGTTGAGCCTTTGATTGTTTATTCGGTTTTAGATATGAAGTGTTGAAGTGCACTTCCTAGGAAAGTGGTGTTCTTATTGTGGAATCCCTCGAAAGGAAGAGGATTTTGACATTGGGATAGAAAGTTTTGGTCATCCCAAGGAAGGTTCCATCAAACTGTATAAATGAGTTTTGTATCTCCTGTATTGGTTTTTTATTCTGTCAAATTGAGTTCTTTCGTTTTCAGAATGAACCTTTATTATCACATTTAAACTTGAGATTGGACACAATAGAGCTTAGCAATTTGATGTTTTCTTGTTATCATATATGCTCAATAGGAGTAGCTAGAAACTGTTTGGGAGGTTGGTATGCCTCCGAGGGAGTTATTAGAATAATCGGTGCTCAAATTGTGGTAATTTAAATGTTAAAGATAGATTACTGATAAATGACTATTATTCTGTGATGATGTTTTATTAATTCTGTGGACAATTATTCGTTTGGTTTATAGCATGTCTTGCTAATCTATCGTTGTCACTATACCTCTTGACGGCTAACAAGCTAAATTATTTAGGCAATGACTGAATCTGGTTTCATCAGACTGTTTTTCTCGTGTTGATTAAGTTTACAAAATTCTGTTGGATATTTGCAACGATTTTATGAATTCTATAAGTAGTCTACTACTATAAAGAGGACAGCAGATCATGAAATCTACCTCTAGATGTTTAGTTCAGTTGAGAAGTTCCATTTTTTTCCTTGTTTAGCGCTGGAAATGCATTGGTGAAAGATAAGCATGCTTGACATTCTGCCATTATTTAGTAGACAAAGAATCAATTACCTGAGAAACGTTTAAACTTTGCTACTTTTCTGCTTTTGTCATTGAGGTAGCTAATTATATGCTGCTGCAAATGAAGGTTTGAGTGCCAATTACATCATCCATTAGACACTGAAAATGTTTTATACTTCTGAATATACAATAGTTATGAAACATGGTACCGTTAATGCCTTTGGTCCGGACTTAATACTTTCCAGATTCTCTCGTAAAACAGAATTTTCTCTATCTTATTGTATTGCAGATGCTTTGATATCCTGCTTTCATTGTCTTCATGTCCCGCAATCGAAATGTTGTTGTTGTTTCAGGCTTAATAGCCTTTGTTGCTGCTGGTTTATCATTCCCCTTTTACATGGGGTAAGTAAAGTGTTCTTGCCAGAATTGAGTAACAGATTCATGTTACATACATTTTTGTTGATCCTCCTTTAACCAACATATTCTCATAACATATCTTCACTGTATATCTCGACATGGATGGTGTTTTATATCCAGGTCAAGATCATCAAAGGCAAAACCTGTGATCGATTCATCAAAGCCTTTACCACCTCAAGCAACCTTTCGAGGACCTTATATCAACACTGGTTCGCGGGACATTGGACCTGATCAGCAAAGCTATCCAAAGAAACAGTAGCCCTCTTCATCAAGACTTATTTTTGCTTCAACAAAAAATGAAAGAGTTTTTTTCAACTAGAAAATCGGGCATCATCAACTGGTGAGCTATGTACTTCCATGTTCATAAAAAAGGTGCAATTGAGAAAGTCCTGTTTTCTTTGCCCCTTTTTTGGGGGTTTCATATCATTATATAGTTTGGATTAAAATAAGACTACTTTTCACTTAATGCTAATACTTTGTTCTGTAGACACCGTCTTTTTTAACATATATTTTTAGCTTAGTTTCTTCCAGATTTTTGTGTGAGGACTTTCAAACTTGCTGCCTTCAAGGAACAGATTGAGATCGACAGCTTTGTAGTTTCTCAATTGAAGTCAGAATCATAAAGGAAAATTTGGCTTCCTCTGTGTGAATGTGTCAATATATACATATATATATATATATATATATATATATATATAGTATATATATATATGCGGTGGAACATAGAAATTTGGCATAATACAGTTTTCTGAATTCACCTACCTTCTTTTGTCTTTGACTAATCATCCATCATTTGCCATAAACTACCACGTCCGTGGCTTGCATCTGCAGTTGTCTCATTCAAAATTGTGTATTAGACTTCTAAACTAAGTTCACTTTCCAATTCGTGAGAGAAAAAGTGCCAAATTTAATACAACTTTTGTGAATAAAATTGTCATATATTTTGCTCGGCCCTGACCAGGATTTGCTAGAGTTAAGGTGTCTTGCATACTCTATAGACTAATCCATATAGTTAATCTCTCCAAATCCAAATTAATTCTCGGCTTGCATATTTATATTCATATCCAAATTAATTCTCCACTTGCATACTTAGGGAGACTAATCATTGACTTGGATACCATATTCATAGTTAGAGACTAATCTATATTCAGATTAATCTTCAGCTTATATATTCATATTTACACTAATTCTCGACTTGCATATTGATTATTGAGACTAATCTTGAGTTTTACTCGCAAAGACTAATCCGTGTTCGCGTTGTATATCACATTTATATCTAAATTCAACTTGCATATGTGAGTATAGATTCGATGATATAATTTCATTTGAAGAGATTATGGAATGATAAATACGCTTGATTAAAAAAAGAAAATGGGAAAAGAAATCCCTAAACATGGATTACAGTTAAAACGGTTAACTCCATTATCAAGAACTCACCGAAGTTCAAATCTTGCACGCAAAGCCTTCTTCAACATTCGTTCCTTTCCCCTCTTTACCCCACCACCACGACCTTCTTCTTCTTCTTCCCCAAATTCATACGCCAATATTACTAGAACTTTACAGAACTGAACCATAAAAAAAATAAAAAATAAAAAATAAGGAAAAATGGTGTGCACAATACTGCATCTCCAAGCTCCCTCTCCGACTCTTTTTTCTTCTTCCGCCATCATCCCTTCACAGACTTCTCTCTGCCCTCAATTCAGTAAGCCTTTGGTTGGTCAGAAAAGGAGAATTTTGCCCCCTCTACGTGTATCTGCTCCACCGACCCCTTCAACTGCCTGGCCAAAAGAAGAAGAAGACCGGGTTCAAGAGAACGATTTGTCAGTGAGTTCAAATGAAATTGAACAAGAAACTCAGGATTTGGGAGAGGATTCTTCGTCCAAGTTTTCATGGAGGGATCATTGGTACCCTGTTTCTCTTGTAGAGGATCTTGACCCAAGTTTGCCCACTCCGTTTCAACTCCTTAATCGAGACCTTGTCATCTGGTTCGATCAGTCTAGTTCTCAGTGGGTGGCTCTTGACGATAAATGCCCTCATCGTTTGGCACCTTTGTCTGTGAGTTCTAATTTCTAATTTATTTATGAATAACTTAATTTTTCTTTTCCAATTTTGCTAATTGCTTCTATAGAATGTATGAAAAGCTTAAGATGGGGGAAATCTTCAAAATTTTCTGTTTAATAATTGGAAAATTTTGAAATTTTTTTGATGGGATTTTGCATTTTTTGTTTAGGAAGGGAGACTAGATGAAAATGGCCACTTGCAGTGTTCATATCATGGATGGTCCTTTGATGGATGTGGATCTTGTACTAGGATCCCTCAAGCTTCATCAGAGGGTCCTGAAGCTCAGGCAGTGAAGTCTCCAAAAGCTTGTGCTACTAGACTCCCTACAATGGTTTCTCAAGGGCTTCTCTTTGTTTGGCCAGATGAGAATGGCTTCGAAAGAGCTCGTGCCACCAAGCCTCCAATGTAAACCCTTTTCTTTTCCCCATCATATATATATATATATTGTATGCCATTGTAGGTTACTTGGTTGGTGACTAGAATGTCGTTTATATTGTATGTAAATCTGTGTGCAAAGCAAATGATACTACTGTTTTTAATGATTTTCCATACTATTAAACATTTGGTGATGGTTGGATTAGGTTGCCTGATGATTTTGATAAACCAGAGTTTGCAACTGTGACAATTCAACGGGATTTGTTCTATGGATACGATACACTTATGGAAAATGTTTCTGATCCTTCCCACATTGAATTTGCGCACCACAAGGTAAACAATTCACTAAACTCTGTTATTTTATTTCCAACTGATTGTTGGACTAAAAGATGTGAGATTTCCTATTACCTTTGGACTAAAAGATGTGACTATTCCCCGATTTTCATATTTCCTTTGCTATAAAAAAAGATTAATCAATGAGCCTAGCTAAGAGTCCCCAGATCAACTTTTGAATGCTAAGTCTGTAAGAAGATTAGTTATAGTAACCAAAATGTGTTTCCAGAATATGATATCTGATATCTTCTTTTCTTGTTGTCATCGTATGGAAATGACTAAAGATGTCTGATTGTCCTAGAAATGAATGTACATGTTTTTCCTCGGAATAGCTGCAGCATATCTTGGACTTCTGAATGTGAAGTAATTAGATATGACAGAGCATGCCTCTCTAGATATTATGTTTTCTTTCATGAAACATTTCTGATTAAACAGTTCATCAATCAGCTCTATTGACTCTTTGTAGGCTATCTTATTTTCCTGATAAATGATCACTGAGAAAGAGAGCCTTTGTGATATGCATGAGAGTATTTTTACAAGTAATCCAAAGTTCATGTGCTATTAGTCTATCAACTGATGGTCCTAACCGATTAATAATTTATCTTGTTTATCTTCCATGATGGAAATTCCAGTGCCATTTGGTATCATCTCTAATACATTCACTTTTCAGGTCACTGGGCGCAGAGATAGAGCAAAACCATTACCTTTTAAGATGGAGGAATCTGGACATTGGGGTTTTTCTGGAGCAAATGATGATAACCCGAAGATTAGTGCTAAATTTGTTGCACCTTGCTACTCTATGAATAAGTGAGTAACTATTTCCCATCCAAGTAATTGGGCTCTTTTTAACACTTAACTGGCCATTTTCACCATAAAGAGTATCCATTAGTCTGCCAACAGAGTTGCATATTTACTGAATTGTTATATGCAGGAGTAATTCTTGTCATCTGTGTGAAAATTTAACATTTGATTTTCAAAAGTAGGTATAGGCTTAGTTAGCCAGTGAAGGCTTTCGTGTAGTAGAATGCATGATCTAGGAGCTTGCACTATGCTCTTTCGTCATTTCATTTTCCAAGAACTTTGTTTTTATGCCTTCCAACCAGCAAAGTGGCATCTTTTTCATGTGAGTTATCAGAAATATTCGTTAATCTGGTAATTTAACCATAATAGATGCAATTCTTCTACTATGTTTGTAAAAATCTTTTGCTTTTATCGTTCATACTGTAATGCAATGGGTTTGCATATCTGTCCACCATTTGTCTGCTCTATCTCCTAATTATCTCATTGTTCTAAATTCCAGAATTGAGATTGACACCAAACTTCCAATTGTGGGCAATCAAAAGTGGGTGATATGGATTTGTTCTTTCAATGTTCCAATGGCACCTGGGAAGACTCGTTCTATTGTTTGTAGTGCTCGAAACTTCTTTCAGTTTACAGTACCAGGGCCTGCCTGGTGGCAGGTAATAATAGAAAGATCGACAAAGCTCATTAAAATATTTTTTTGAATGCTGAAGAAAACTTTCAGATATTTATGAAAACTTAGGCATGGATTTTCAATTATCCAAATCTATGTTGACAGTTTATAAAGCCTTTCCTAAGATAAATGATTTTTTTTTTCTATCTTCTGATGGAAATAGGTTTTCCCTAGATGGCAAGAGCACTGGACATCAAATAAGGTATATGATGGTGATATGATTGTGCTTCAAGGCCAAGAAAAGATCTTTCTTTCAAAATCAAAGGAGGGCCATGTTGATGTTAACAAAGAGTATACAAAACTTACGTTTACACCTACACAAGCTGATCGATTTGTCTTGGCATTTCGAAATTGGTTGAGACGACATGGAAAAAGCCAGCCCGAATGGTTTGGCATCACTGATCAGCAACCATTACCATCTATTGTCTTATCCAAACGCCAGGTACTAAGAGCTTCAATATCTCTACTCTATATTTGTAGAAAATGAACTATTATACTATTCCTGCAACTGTGTTTTTCATGCCTAAATCTCATGTGCTGAGATATACAGATGTTGGATAGATACGAGCAACATACGCTGAAATGCTCATCTTGTAAGAAAGCTCACTCCACATTCAAAACACTGCAGAAGTTTTTAATTGGACTTGCTGTTATCTGCTGTTCAACAGCTGGAATCCCTCCTGAGATGAATTTCCGCATTATATTGGGTGGAGTTGCAATTTTAAGTGCTGGATTTGCATATTTGCTGAATGATCTTGACAAGAATTTTGTGTTTGTTGATTATGTGCATGCTGAAATTGATTAGAATTCTGCTGATTATCCTACCAGAAATCAACATGTGGAGTAACTTTTGCATAGAGAAGTAGAAATGCTATACTTATTACTTATGTTAGTGTCTATAGAAAGTTCTTAGTAAAACTGTCCAGAACTGAGATCATGACTGACAAAATTTGTAACATGGGATGTTTAAGGTTCGATTATTTTTTCGTATATAATCTAGTTTTAGTCGAATATATTTTAGAAAATTATAAACATCAGAACTTGAATCAAAATATAAATGAACTCGAACAAGAAGCTTTGTTTATGAGATATTTTGTATACTTTGGGATATTTATTTGCAGTTTCCAACCCATTAAACAAGTGGAAATTGAACTTTGGCTTTTGCTAAAGAAGATAATAGAGAAGGGGAAATTAAATTAACTTGCTTTAGGAGGTAAGGTTCCCAACCATGAAGGTGGAAGCATTCCAGTTTGGTCTTGAACAGTCTTCAACAATGGAGGCAACATTTTATAAACCTTTCCAATTTCTTTCATTGCATTTGCATTACTGTCACCTCCTCCTTCATCAGCATTGTTCCAAATGCTGATCTTTGGTTGGAGTCCATGGATGGCCTCAGCATTGGTTTTCGCAAGTTCTTGATACACTCCTCCACTGATCATTAGGTAATCCCTCAGTGCCGTGTAATTCCCACCGAGGGCTCCGAGCAGAATGCTTAAATAAGTGCCCTGTGCTTCTGCCATGGCCTTGAGACCTTCAGCTTCCTTCTTCTTGGCATACAATTCTCCATCAATGGCTTGTTGCCGAGCAAACAGTGTTGCTGCAGCCATAGCCTTATCTGCCGCTGCTTGCTGCGTTTTCCCATACAAAAATGCATCTGCTTGCTTCTGTTGCTTGTAAAATTCCCAATTTGCTTCTTGAACCTTGGTTTCATATTCAACGCTGGCCTTACTCAAGAACTCAGCCTTAAGCTTCTCTGTTTCTGTCATGGCGTTCATTCTCTCGACATCCTTCTGCAACTCAGCGTCACGGAGAGCCACAGCTTTTGTCGCCTCAACTTCCGCCATTTTAGCTTCCTTAGTCCATCCGGCTTTCTTCTTTGACAATTCCGCATCAGCCTCCGCAACATCTGCTTCCCTTTGATTCTCAAAAATTTTCACATCTGTTTTAACCCTAACTTCTTCTTTCCTCCCTTCCCCTGACCTCTGCGTCGAAATAATCTTAGTCTCTGCATCAATCTTCGCAGCATTCTGTAACGTCTGTCCTTCCCGAAGCTTCGCACCGATTTCTCCTTTCATTTTAGCTTCCGAAACATCAATTTTAGCCTGATTAGCCGCTTCCATTTGAGTTTTCTGACCTAAATAGGAAAAATACTCGTGCCCTTGCACGTCCACCAACTGTTTGACATTAGCATTGTAAATCAACAATCCAAATTGGTTAAGTTCCAGCTGAACTTTCCCAAACACTTCTTGTTTAAACTCTTTAGTACCTTTGAAAACCTCTTCCATAGTCATGGAAGCAGCAAGAACACGAGTTTCCCCTTCGATTACTCCCTGAACGAGTTCGTTGACATGGTTAGAACGCTTGTCGTGAGCAGCGAGAAGTTTAGCGTACTTTAGAAGACACTCGAAATCCTCGACGCGTGGGCCGATTGTGAACACCGCCGGGAGAAGGAAAGGTAATTTTTCGGCGCTCATTGCCTGAACTTCGAAGGTGTAATTCACTGGAGAGACGTCGAATCTGGTGCATTTCTGTCCCGGAAGAATCCATGCTTTCTTGGCAATCTTGATGTCTTCGATTCCTAATCCGGTGATCGCCAAGTATTCCGAGGCTTTTGCGATTCTGTAAATCATATTTAATAGTTTGTTGTTCCGAATGAAAACGAAAGAATCAAAGAATAGTAATGAAAGAGAAGAGGTTTTTGTAGTGAATGAGTGAGTAACAAAGATGCCGAGTCTTGGGGGGCAGTCCCAGTACCGTAGCACAAGGAAACGGAGTTCTTCTATTGACTCGGAATATATATATATATATATATACTAGTATATACATCCCGCCGCAGGTGCGGGATGCATATATTATATATATTTTAATTTATTATTTTTTTTACTTATTATTATATATTATTATTTATGTAAATAAGAAATATATATAATAAACTATATATACATGAAAGAAAAGGTTAAATATATAATTTTTATTGTAAATTTAAATGCAAGTTTTTTTTTATCGATAATTTAATATAAATATATCTATAAAAGTGTCAAGTATCTAATATAAATAAAAGAAATTATATTATTTTAGAATATAAAATTTTAAATTTAAAAAATTGTAATAACAAATATTTACAATTGTTGCATATATAAGTTTTGGATTTAATATTCTCACCAAAAAAAGTGTTGGATTTAAAATGAATAATAAATAAATATATATATATATATATAAAGATGATGAAACAAAATTAGGAATGAAAAATAAATAAGTTTTAAAATTCTTTTTAAGATAAATTATTAATATTTAATTAAAAAATAATATAAATTGAAATGAAAAGAAGAAAGTGAAAAAATAAAAAGAAAAGAAAAAATGAAAAAAAATCAAAAGTCATTAGTATAATATCAAAAAAAAAAATTATAAAAACTATAATTATGTTTAAAAATGTTATTAAAAAATTAAGAATTTTATATAAAATAGATAATATAAATTGGTAAAATATGAAATATAAGAAACTTAAAAAAGTTCAATAAAATCATAAAAGTTAAATAAAATTACGGAAAATGTTATTATACCATTATAAAGATAATAATAATAAAAATAATAAAGTAAAATAGGAAACAAAGTAGAAAAGCATAAAATTTAAAAAGTTTAACAAAATTACACTAATGTCATTAGAAAAGTTGTAATTTAAAAAGATCATAAAACCTATAAAGTTTAACAAAATTATAAATTAATACCATTAGAAAAGTTGCAAACCAAAAATTACAAATATAACCAAAAGCTATATTTAAACTGTCACTACAAGTTTATAGATTCTCCAAGTTCCGATGATGTCTTCCTCTTGACAAATGCAGCATTATGCAGTTTGGATTAGTGACACATTTTCATCTCCTACATCCTCCTTAATACCAATAGCTGAAGCATGAGGATCTACTAGCGGCAAATAAAAAACCTCTTAGTATTACATTCCTTATGATAGTTAGATTCAATGCTCAATGACCTTTTAGTTGTGGTTGAGTCTGCTTTTATAGAAGAACAAGACTTCATTTGATTTTGAAGTTTGTATAAGGCTTATCTTATATCCCCAAATGGCTAATTAATAAAGTATTCAAATTGTATTCTTCTGAATTATGGCCTATGCACCTATGTGTGTTTGCAAGTTACATATGTGTGTATTAGAGCCCTGAACTTTTTTCTTGATTACTACACACTTTCAAAAGTAACAAATACTATAAACAAGCTTCATGCTTCAAAAGAATTGTTCAAGCAAAAATATTGTTTGATGTAAATCCGAATTAATACCAAATCACCGCAAAACTAATATTGTTTGGTGTGTATACCGTCTATGAATTCCTTTTTGGTTTTCATCAAGAGAAACTATTCTCTAAGTCTCTGTAATTAAGAAACAAAACATGAACAATAACACAATAATCTAATGGTGATAACGAGAAAACAAAAATGTTCATCAGCCTATCAAATAGTGCAAGAGATATGAGTTTGTCTCAAACATGCTTCCGAAAATGCAGGAACAACATTTGAAAAGTAAACATAGATCTTCAACAATTGTGGTATCTCCTCTCCTTACACCTGCAATCCGGATCTAGAAACAATAAGATCTAAACATTTCAAATTCCAAAATCAGAAATAAAAAAACTTAGCTCCCCCCCCCCCCCCCCACACACCCCCAAAAAAAAAAATCAAATACAACAGGTGAACTTACCATCGTAAAAGGAGAGATCGGAATGAAGAATTCGAGAAGAAAATGGCGGAAGAAAGAAACGGAAGAAACAATGGAGGAAACTAATGAGAAAGGGGTGGTGGGGAAAAATAGACTTCGACACAGGTTGTGTAGAAAAGAAAGAAATAGAAGAAAAAGGAGAAGTTTTTAGGGATTTGGATTTCAATATGTATGTGAAAAGTCAATTTTGCCCTTTAAGATATGACAAAATTACGAAGTTGTGCCATCGAAATGTGCGATCATATATATATATATAATAGATATGTGTATGTTTCCGTTGCAGACAGACTCCAGTAGTTAGTTAGTTAGTTAGTTTTTTTTTTTTTTGGAAATTTGAGGCAAATAAAAAAAAATTATTTTGTTTATTATAATCGTTTAATATAAATTATACGAATTATCTTTAAAAACTTGTATTTATGAAAAGAATAACACGATTATAATATAAAAATTAATTATATATTTAATCTCGAGATAAAATGACAATAAATATATATATATATATATATATATATATATATATATATATATAATATATATTTAAAATTGGTTGAGCATTTATCCGAACGTGAATTGACAAAACCCTCTAAGTGTAGATGAATGTCTGTAATCAGTAGTACAACTTTTATTACAAGATCATATGACAAAAAAATGGTGGTAAGAAACTTGAGAAAAGAACATTAGAAACATAATATGTGCAATATGGAATAATATATATTATGCTATATCAAACGAACACTACAAGAAAAACTGGAATTTGCGACGGCTTCAAATTCATCGCAAATTGTGAATTTTTTTTGCGACGCGCGGCCAAATCCGCAAATTGTGACTAATTTTTGCGGCCACAAATCCGTCACAAATTGCGACCAATTTTTGCAACGGCCACAAATCCGTCGCAAATTGCGACTAATTTTTGCGACGGCCAAAAATCCGTCGCAATTTGCGACTAATTTTGCGACGTGTCAAATTGGTCGCAAATTTGCTACCAAATTTGTGATGGCCATCTATAAAATTCAATATATTTTATATTCAAATTTAAGTTTTTTGTTTTATTTATATGTGTAATTATAATTTGATAGTTTAAATTTTTTGTTTTTATATTCTAATAATATAGTAAACATAATATAATTTTTTACTTATTTGTATTTAAAATTATAAAAGTGTATAACAATACTCAATAGCAAAAATAATATATTTTTGTTTATATTATTATTATTTATATAAATCAATAAATATTTGGTTTGATCTTTTTCTTAATTATTATTTTTAAAATTTTTAATTATCATCTTTTTCTTTCCTTAATTTGAATTGGCATCAAAGTTTGGTGAGATCTTAAAATGAGATTTTAGTTTATTTGAAAATTTATAGGAGGGAAAACTTTATTTTCTAGGTTTTGGAGGGAGAATTTTAGAAAATTTTGAATTTTGAATTTTAAATTGTTTTTGCGTTGATTTTTAGCCGTTGCGAAATTTGCAATTGATTTTGTGACAACCACCTAAGTTGTCACAATTTGCGACCGACTTTTGCCACTGGATGTTAGCCGTTGTTATTTTACGACCGATTTTGCGATGACCATCGTGAAAGATAGGATGTAAATATTTGATATATTTTATTAGGAAAATAATATAATTTATATTGAATTATTATAATAATATAGTAAAGATAATATAATTTTGAAATGAGGTTTTAGTTTATTTAAAAAATTGTTGGAGGGAAAACTTTAATTTCGGTTTTGACGGGAAAATTTTGGAAAATTTTGAACATTTTGTATTTGTTTGAAATTTTGAGGGATAATGACCAAGAAAAAATTTGAATATGTAGCATTATTGTAATATTAACTTAATATATATAAGAATAAATGAAATGGACAGAATCTTACTTAGCAGGGCTTCCCTACTTACAACAATCTAGAGGAATAATCTTCATCAGTATTAACACATTATCTTAAAAACAACCATATCCACTTAGCATATAATTAATTATTTAGCATCGTCTTTATTATATGAAAAAATATATATCGAATTGACTTTGAGTGTATCATATCACATTCAACTAAACATAATTTGTCCGAACCCAACATTAACCAACGGATATTAGAGACTCTAAATATATCTCTCATACATATGATATAACACTTAACTCTAATAGTTCGGATATCCACTCATACCAATTGTTATAGGTCAACCGACATTCATAATCAATTAGTTATTAACTTTTGAGTATTTATATATATTAATTTAAAAGAATATGGACAATGATCAAGAGAAAAATTTAATATATAATGTTATTTTAATATTAACTTTTATGAGTATATATATGTATAAATAATCTGCAAGTTTTTAACAATTAATTAAAAATTAAAACATAGTATTACTTTGACAATTAGAAGATATACATTGTTTTTTAATATGTAAAAATAATTTAGTATGCGTAAATATATATATAATAGATCGTGTTTCACCTTTTTAACGTCTAAATTAAATTTTTTAAAGTTGCGACAAAATATACATAAATAATCTATATGTATAATTTTTCTAAATTTCATAAAACATGTTACCATCACAACAATTCTTTTAATTCTTCAATTTTTGTAGGACAGTGGTACGTTACAACTCTCACTTGTTTAGAATTTTCATAACAAAAGATTTGAAATGTATTATTTATTTATTATTTACAAATGTATTTGATAAATTATATTTAAAATTATAAAATAAAATTTATATAATTATTTTTTATTAAATGATTAAAAATATATCTTTCCCTCTCTCCTTTCTTTTTCCCCCACACCCGCCGCTGCCCCTTCTTTCCCCTTCTTTCCCTTCTTTCCCTCTTCTTCTTCTAGGGTTAGCATTTCTATCTCCCCACACCCGCCGCCCCTTCTTCCCCCTTCTTCTTCTTCTTCTTCTTCTTCTTCTTCTAGGGTTAGCTTCTCTATCCCATCATCAAATCTTGAGGTTAATTTCTTGTTCCCGTAGTCGGCTTAATCTTGAGGTTAATTTCTCTATCTCCCCACACCCGCTATTTCTCTACGAAATTCGTCACTGTCTCCTCTGTTTGTAACGCTCTTCTATTATAGCAGTCTGTTTACGCAATCTCGAGAATGAGATCAGAATCACCGCCCAAGGATTCGCAATTACATTACTTATGCTACCTCTCTTCTTCAGGTCAGTGGAAACCTGTTTTTTAATTTTTTTTGTGTTGTTAATTTGGTTTATGATTTGTTATTGAGGTTCGATTTTTTTTTTTTTTTTAATTTTTTATATAAATTTTGTGGTTTGTGTTTGAATGTCGTGGATATACTCGATGGATGTATAAAAAATTCGAATCTTGACCTCCGTAGCTTTGATTTATGGTTGGAAGGTTGTTACTGACTTCGATTGATTTTGTCTATTGATGGCATTTTGATGACAGGAAACTTGTTTGGATTTAGTTTTAAATTGTTCTTACGGTTCGCAGGCCCTTTTTTTTTTTTAAAAAAATTCTGCGAAGATTCTTTGCTAGACTTGATGATGTCTATTAGTTAACTTGTTCTAAGTTGTTTTAGCCTGGATTTACTGAATTGGATATGTTTTGAAGGGTTACTCTCTTATTGAGTATGAAAACTTTGAAGAAGCTCAAAGGGCCACAAATGACTTGGATGGAACAAATTTGCTAAACCAGACTATTCATGTTGATTGGGCATTCAGCAAAGGTCCTTTAAGGAGGAATATGAGGAGGAGGTATTTGTTATAAAATATGAATTCTTTTTATCACTCTACTTTGCAAATTATTGTTTCACTCTGTGTGAAAGTATAAATTATTTTGGGGTTTATATATATATATATATATATATATGCTATTTCACCAAAAGATGATTTGATAACCACTTTGGTTAAATGTATTACCTGAAATAATACAACTTTATATGCTTATATTACATTCATGTTACTTATGGTTGCCTGATGTTTGAGCTTGGGAAAGAGGAAAACAAGAAAAGAAAAAAGGCTTCTGATCATAAATTAATTGTTTTCTAGGCTCAAGAATAATATGAATTAAATGGAAGAATGAATAATTGTACTAAGCACTACTATGACAGAAAATGAGAATTAGTTCTGTGATCAGCTGAAAGACGAAGGGTGTATTGGTAGGGATAATCAAGAGATTAAAATCTTCTTAACTCTTGGTGTCCCATTGTCTATTTCACTGTTGTTGCCTCAATTTTGTTGACATTCTTTTGGTTAAAAATTTTGATGCATTATTAGCTGTTGGATTTAGAAAAAACATTTGCTTTGAGATTGATTGGAGAAATTTGTCTTTTGCAAATATAATGATTTGTATTTTATTTTTAATATCCAATGTATACATAAGTTGGCTTCTTATGAAGGCAGTGAAAAAAAAAGGTTATGAAGATATGGCTAAAATTGGAAGGAGGATGAGGCATATTCACTTCTGACATTTTTTTTTGGTGAAAGAAATCTTACTAACATTTTATTTTGCATATTCAAATTTATTGCAGGTTGAAGAAATTGGTCTCGAGTACATGGATGTGTTGAAGGTCTGAAGAAGCTCAACACAAACAAGAAAGTGAAAAAACATGCAAGGAATGACATTATTAGAATTGGTATTATTATAATGTATTGGGGTTTTTTTAAATATTTTGTTATTAGAATGAAATTTAAAATGTATTTAGAATGTTTTGTTCATTGAATTTTATATATTATTATTATAATGAAATTTAGAATTTTTTATTATTTGGATTTTATATATATGTTAGAAATATTATTATTTAAGATTTTTATTGTTATATGATTTAATTATATTTAAATAATCTTTTTTGGATATATTTATATAATTTTTTAGATATTTAATAAATAATTTTATAAAATTATAAACTAAATAATAATAATATTCCTCCAAAAAAAAAATAATAATAATTTTTTAATAAATAATAGTTATTGCCTAAATAGTAGCAAATCAGTTGCAAATTGTGACGACTAAATCAGTTGCAAATTGGATGGCCAAATCGGTCGCAGATTATGATGGCTTTTGGCAGTTGCAAATCCGTCGCAAATAGCGACGGCCTCATTTCACTCGCAAATCTATCGCAAATAACGACAGATTTTTAATCCGTCGTAAGTAGAGACGGGGTTTTTTAGACGGATTTAGCCGTCGCAAATCTGAAAATTTCTAGTAATGGAACATCAAATATCATACATTCCAAATCTAATACATTAATTATATATATATATATATATATATATATATATATATTCAAAATAATATCGTTTTAATAAAAGTACGAACTCATTATAACTACAAAAACACCTGACTATCTATTTAATTTTTAACTTAGAACAATTCATAATCCAAAAGTGCACTAAATAAACCCTCTAATTAATTTGTAGATGAATGTCCGTAAATCAGTAGTAAAACTTTTATGACAAAATCATATGACAACAAAATCCAAAGAATACATAACAAACATGTACAATATCTGAATCACATACATACATATATATATATATTATCCTAATTAAACTTTACAAGAAAATTTTAAGGTTATAAACTAATAATATTACCTCAGCTATCTTGTAATATATGATGAGCAGCAGCAGCAGCAGTTTTTCCCATCTTAGCCAAGGAAGTATTGGCCGGAGAATGTCCGACGAACAAAGCAACGTGCCCCATAAGCTTATCTTTCCTAGAAAAAGTTGTTCCACAAGTACACTGCCATTTTATAATATCTCCACAGTGCTTTTCATGAGTCCTCAAATCAGACAACACCGAGAATTCCTTTCTATTACACCTTTTACAAACGTACATCTTCGGACAATGGCTTCTCTTGTAATGATTCTTCACACAAATCATGGATTTCAACGGTGTAAATTTTGCATGTTTCTTGTTCCATTTACAACCTTCTTGTGGACAAGAATATTTTCTTGGCAATATTTTATTCTCTGCAAACCCTAACTCTTGATCTTCTACTTTCTTGATGTGATTATTGTTACTCATCAAAGCAGCGCTGGTCTTGTATTCATCACCATGAGCTCTCATGTGCATCCTTAAATTTGCATCTCTTTTAAACCCTTTTCCACATACTTGACAATAGTGTGTGTATTTGGCTAATAAATCTGCTGCATCCAACTCCACAATATCGTAACTCATCATTGTTATTCCTTCGTTATTATCATCATGAGGATCGACTTTCTTAGGTAACATTAGTATCTGATGATGATAATCTCTTGTTGAGGACGTCGTACGGCCGACAATATTATTGTAACTTTGATCATTAACATCGTACCATTGTTGATGATCAATTATTGTCTGGTTTGAGTTGTCGTCATAGAACCCTTGATCTTGAGGAGGAGGAGGAGGAGGAGGAGGAAGAGAAGAATGATGCAATATATCGTTTACGTTTCTCGAGGTTGATCCGAGTGTAAGAGCTAATTGTTGGGATGTGAACATCATAGATGAAGCAGTAACAATAATTTCTTGAATCAAAGTACCAAAGTTGGCTATGGTCATACCCGTTGACTTTGAAGAAAAATGAGGAGAAAGGTTGTTGCTGTTATTACTATTAGAGGAAGAAATTATAAACATGGTAGCTAGTGATTGCACCTGATTTACCTTGTCTTTCAGAATTGACAGATTATACAAGAAAGAAGAAGTGGACGACTCATGATCATCATCACGTGTTATAAAATCCGTGGTTGTTGTTGTTGCTGAACTTGTAGCTTCGTTAATGGAAGATGAATTATTAACCACAGCCACCGGAGCAACGCCGCAGTACATCATCGGTGGTGGTGGTAGTGGTAGTGGTAATACTGCTGACCCTTGTTGTGCATTAGTGAAACAAGAACTGGATAATCCACCGCCGCCGGCCGTTATCATTCTTGAATTAAGTAAGAAGTTCTAGGTTTTGTTGTGTGTGTGTGTGTCCACTAAATTGCTTCAAAATCTTGAAGAATTTTATGGTTAAAAAATCTAATGTTTGGATCTGTTATAATCGGAAAAAGACTATACATGGGAAACATTATATAACGAAAATGGAATGTAATAATAATTAATCAGACATTTTTTGGATGATGTTAGAGAAAACGGAAGTCAACTTTTGAGGTTCATCTCAACACCACTTGTGACCTACCTTAAATAACACCTTTCTTAGATTTAGACAAATGATTTGGTAAAGAAAGAGTCTAATGTTAAGGAGTTGACAAGAGTGAGTAAATTAATGGTGGATAATAAGGATTTTGTTTTTTTTTTTTTGTTTTTCTCCTATTTTATATGCATCTTTCTCTTATAGATTAAGAAATCGTAATTAAGTTGATAGGAGTTTCATTTATGATATAAAAAGAAAAAGTTATGAGTTCATCCCATATTACATACAAAAATACTTTATGAGTTCAACCCATATTATAAAGATATTAGTCTTTTCTATAAATATAATGAACAATAGACAACTAGGTATATATATATATGTGTGTATATATATATATATTAAGGCAATGAGGTAAAAAGAACAGTAAATGTTACACAAATTTTGATTTCATAAAATAACAAAGAAAGAATGAAAAAAAAAAAGGAATATACAAAAAATCAAAATATAGTGAACAAAGAAATTAATTATAGAAGTAGGATGAAAATACAAAAAGAAAATATCAAAATTCATGCAATTATATTATAAGATAATATATATATAACATCCTCAATCTTTTCGTTTTCATAGTTTATAACTAAAGGGATTGAAGTGTTAGAAATTTTTATCAGTTGATGATCGCCACACTTTTTCATTTCTCTTTCTCCCTCTTCCTCTCTCTCTCTATATATAAATCTGGCGTCAACTCTCACGCATGATTTCTTAGGGTTGAACTTTTCAAATCAAATTTCATATAAAATTAATAAGACAGTACACACACTTTGATGAGCAATTAATTTTCATACGTGTATATATATACATATAGATACATATATATGATTATGTAATGTATCTTTGGTTTATATGTGTTGAAAATCTAGCAGAAACATTTCTACGGCAACAAAAGAAATAGCTTACGTGGGCTTCGAGATCGACGGCGCCCCATTCCTCACATTCTCCATGAATCCACAATAACCTTTAACCTAATTATATATTTTTCTTGTTATTTTAATTCATATATATATATGTATATGCATGTATATATATGTGTGTGTGTGAGTTCTTCAAGAGTATATATTTGTAGGAAAATTTCTTGATAAGATTACAACAGTACATATTGACAGAAATATATATATATAGGGAAAATATATAACTAGATTTCAAAAATTCCTGGGTTCTCAGACAAGAAGTCTTGATATTTATTACCAAAAGACAGCTGCCGGTTGCCTCTGGGAAAGGCTAATCTAATTAAGCGACATAACAGAGAAGCTGTCTGTAATAAACCTCTTGCATGTCAAGTGAGACAATATAGTCTCAACCAAGGTTGAATTTGTCTCTATATATATATACATATATTTGTATGTATGTATGTATGTATGTATATCAAGCCAAAATTTTCATATACGTAATATTGAATTAAGTTAGATACCTTTAAAATTATCTTATTAACAAACTAGTAACAATTTTTTTTTTTTTTTCTAGTCAACACATTTTACTCATATTACTTACACTAGACTTTAGTTTAGTTTTCCTTATTGGTAGTTAATTATGAAATTAGTAAAATTTTAAATTAATTCTGTTGTCTTAAATCCTCATCATGAATAATTCGTACTTAGATCAAACCTCTTTAACAGGTAAATTTTTTTAACATTTTTTAAAATAGGTATGACCTAAACTCTTACGGGAAGCAGCAAGTCAAGAATTTTTCATAATGGACGAAAGCCTAATAGAGTAATACTGCATGGAGATAGAAGGTCTATGAATCCAGAACTTCTTTTCTTGGAGAAGAAGCTATGACAGTATCTAGAGAAGAAGCATCGATTAACTTTGTATCCAAAAGTTACGGTAATATATAGGATACAAACGTTATAGGACGTGGCTATTTGGCTAGAAGAATTGAGTTAGGGAAAACGAAAATAGTTAGATTACTCAGCATCCAAAATTTTGACAAATTTGAATTATATATGTAGAATCTAATTATTGTTAGAAAAAAGTTTCACTTTAATTCTTAGTGGAAAGAAAGTCAAACTCATAACCTTGTTTTTCGATTGTTTGCTTTTTCTTGCTCCCCTTTTTTTTTTTTTTTTTTTTTTTTATATACCCACTTGAGGCGTCAAGTGTCTCCACTTTATTTGGTGAGACCAATCCGGACTGGCCCTGCGGAGGTTATTTGAAACATCGATCATCCGTCGTAGAAAAAACATTAGAAATCGCGCATCAACTCCCTCAAGCTACCGGGTTTTCTTGCCAAGGTGACTAAAGCAAATTAGTTCTTGGGCTTACATTTGAGCCCCAAAAAAAAAGATCCAATCAAGGGCAGTTTATTTGGGCCCAATATGTATGTAACAAAGATTCTGTACACAGTTTATTGCCTTATACTATTTTTCTGCCATCTCTAACGGAAAGCAGATAAGATCAGCTGTAAGAAGTGAGCCAAACTACAGAGTGAGTGAAAATGTCAGCAGCAAGTTTGTCATGGAGTTCATCCTCATGGCTTCAAAATTGCTGCTTGACCAAAAGCGCGAACAATGAAGCTACGAAATTCCCTGAAAGAACCTCAATTTTAACTGTTGTTGCCCAAAAGAAAGCCAAGAAAACTAGAAAGGTTAGTTAGCTAAAGCTTCTCTTGCTTGACATTGGGGTTGATTTTTTTTTTTCGGGGTTCTTCGTCTATAGTTTTTCATGCATTGAATTTGTTTGGGGTTTGAATATTTGATTGTTCTTCTTTATTTCTTTTTTTCTTTTTTGTTGAGGGGTTTTCAGATTATATTGAAGGAGGATGTCGAAGCCTTGGGCAAAAAGGGACAATTAATGGATGTTAAAGCTGGGTTTTATAGGAATTATCTGCTCCCAATGGGCAAGGCTCAAATTGTGACCCCAGTTCTCCTCAAGTAATTCGCTTTTGCAGTATATATATTTTAAGCAATTAAACTTATGCTTATATATCTTTTGTAATTTTCTTTCCAATTCGTTTGTTTTGATGCAGTTCTAAATTTCATTAGCTTTTTTAGATTATTTATATTTTAGATTATATTTCAGTAAGCTGGTTTAGACAATTACTGAATATAAGAAGTAACAATCAACATTAGAGGAGAAGGAATATATTCCACAGAATTAAACTTCATAGAATCTGTATGAAGGTTATGATCTCCTTTTTCCCAGATAGAAAAATAAGATTTTAGTTTATCAGCCTGTAGCCTTGCTCGAGTTAATATGCAATTTATTAGTGACAGTTGCCATAAATTCATTGGTTTCAGATGGATTTAGGACAAGAAAGAGCTTAAAACAAGTTTTAAGTTGGTTCTTTTTCCTATTTGTGTATAAGTATTATTGAGAGGTACTAATTCTCTGTTATGAAATGCTTATACAATTCTCTGCTATAAGCAGCTGCTTCCACTGTTTTGAAGGAGTTGTTTGGAACTGTTAAATTGTAATATACTCTAAAAATTTAAGCTAACTTCTTGTTTATGCTTCTTTACCAGGGAAATGAAGCTTGAAGAGGAAAGAATTGAGGCTGAGAAAAAAAGGGTATTAAAGCACCTCATTGGTTTGTTCTCTCTTTTAGAGACTCAGGAAAAAGGACTTTGCGCTCTCAATACTCTGTAATTAAACTACATTTACACAACTGAGAACACAGTATTTTGCCATGGAATTCTTGACTCAATACTCCATGGACAAAAACTATGAAAAGCTTTCAAAAGGTTGCTTAGTGAATTCATCATAGCTTTTTGCTGTACATTGTGGTTTGCAAAAAAGTATCTCACTAATAAAGAAGCTTTTATAGAGTTATACTTCCAAGGAACTCCCTCAAAAAGTATTTTGGCTTTTGACAATGCTTCTTCATTTACACATGGTTCATCATGGATACATAAAAGGACTAGATTTACTTCTCCTTTTTCGATAGGAAGGGAAAACTACCTCACCTAAAGCACATATTCCGTTAGCTTTCTTTATTGAAATTATTATTATTATTTTAATTTCATAACTTTAATTTTACAAATGCTATTATTTTGCTTTCAGGTCAAAGAAGAGGCACAGCAGCTTGCTTTATTATTTGAAACTGTTGGAGGTTTCAAGGTGAAGCGCAAAGGTGGAAAAGGAAAACAAATTTTCGGAAGGCAAGTTACTTAAAAGATTTACCTTCTAAAAATGACATCTTCTGCATGAAATTCAATCTACACCCTCTTTTTTTGCAGTGTTACTGCACAAGATCTTGTCGATATCATCAAGGCACAACTTCAAAGGTACTTGCCACTTGTCCCGTGCTACAAGTATATCCTATATAACATTATTTAAGAGTTTTATGATATGTTTCCCTTACTTTCTACTACTACTTAATTTTGTACTTTTGAAGAGAATTAGAAAAATGTACATGTGTATTTTTATACATAATTCATCATATAAAACTAGAAAAGATCCTAAATTGAAAATATCAAGCTTTTACCAAATGCATTAACTTGAATGTTAAAATTATTTCAAATGTGTTACCAATAGATCTTATGTACACTTATGGCACCTTTGGAGGCCATTTAGTGCTCCGAAATTATGTAAGATATCAGTATCATGAGTTTGTAATTTTCTTTCTCAGCCTGATTTCTTAACAACTATCTGTAGGGAAGTCGACAAAAGAGTTGTCTCTCTTCCTGAGATCCGTGAAACAGGGGAATATATAGCAGAACTGAAGCTTCATCCAGAGGTCACAGCTCAAGTAAGGTTGACTGTGTTTGCCAATTAAGTACAGGTTGTGTCATAGCTGATATCAGTTGGTTGAGGTGCTGATGAACATGTTGCTCAAGGTATTTGAGACTTGGAGTTGGGACAATAAAATTAAACTTTTTTCTTAAAAGGAAATAGTGATATTTCTTTTCCAATACTATAATCTGTTCTGGACCTTACTTTTGGTTGCTTCTATGATTTTCCGTTGTTGATTCCAATATACTTACAAAAAGTAGACTGACTCCTGTACACCTTGTTTATCATCTCCTGTTTGAATCTTTTCCTCCCTCTGCCTTCACAGTCGACCACTGCGTAAGATGTTGGTTGGTTATGAAATGCATAGAAATTTTTCTATGCCTGCTTACTTGATAACTTGGATTTTTTAAGTGCAAATCAATGATCTTATTACCCTCTTAGCCTTATGTTTTATTTGAATTCCCTGCAGAAAAAGACAACTCTTTTCCCCTTAATGTGTACTTTCTGAAGTAAAACTGCTCTACCTTCAGACAATCTCATTTTTCTTTAGTTCCTCTCCTATAATTATGTCTTTCTGTCAAATTTTAGAATCGAAATTTGTATCTCATTATGGTGAAATTGTTTCCCTTATTCTTGCTTGCAGTGAATATCCTATTTAAGGAACTGTAAATGCTGAAGGATGCCCGTGGAAAGTAATCTTCTTTTCCCTTCTTTTTAACCCTTTTCAGTTTTCAGATTAGTTTTATTTATCCTAGTAGGGGTTCCATTTTCATTTTGATTTCTGGATTCTTCACTACTGGTTTATGATATTTTACAGAGCCTAATGTTCTCTATATTTACTGTAACATCAATCCAAAATTGCATTTTTTGTTATCTATAATATGTCTTATTCCCTGATATTGTTTTCCATTGTGTTTCCAAAAGTTTCTTTAGAATTGTTTATTTTTTCTTGATATTTTCCCCCATAATATTGGGGTGGAAATCTATAATATTGAGCTGGGGTTTTTCTTGACAAGGTGTATATTTTAGGTTTACAACTCTGTGTTTATCCTTTTCCATCTGCCCTAATAGTTGTCACTAAGAGAGAATCAGCCTTCAGAATAATGTGTGTAATTCCCTTCAATAATATAGAGAGATATACAGAAAACTTCTGATGCAATTTGCCTAGTTTGATCCATCAATTTAAGTATTCTGACAGTCGGAATTTGTGCTTTTTTGAACAGTCATTCCAATTCTGATCAATTTGAAGAAGAAAAAAAAAAAAAGAAGACTTGTCCAGTATTATGCACATATTGACAACTCTTCCATATTAGAATATTACCCTATGAAACAGAATCTTTAAGCTCTTTCTCTTCCATTTAGACTTTGTAGGATGCAAAGTAAACTATAATATAATATACATATATAACACAATAGCCTTTTTATGTAATCAGATTTTCTTAATTTAGGAGAATTTATAGCAAAAATTTTCAAAATTAGAAATACACAACTAAAATACAATACAAGATAGTCTTATGGTCTTATGATGAGTCGAAGTTAGGTTACACTAATCAGATTATCACTTTGTTCTTTATTTAATCATTTTCTGGATCATTCATATTTTGTTCTCTTTTTTTTTTTAAAAAAAAAAAAACTGTTAATATATATATATATATATATATATATATATATATATATATATATGTAGTTGGAAAGGCTAATTAAGGGTATCAATTTGTCTCCAAAATGTAATGATTATGATTGAAGACACAACTTATTATTTGGGTTAATTGTGTTAAGCTACTTTTCTTTGTTTCAATTACACTTTTTTTTTTTCTTTACAAGAATATTAATTATATTCCTTAGTAATATTTTCATAAAAAAGAAATTAATAAGAATTTTATTTTTATAAATCAAATACTATTTCAAAATGCCAATCATTAATGATATATCAATATTTAAAATATTTATCTATACTATTGTTATAACAATTCAAACTTATAATTTGTCATTAATAAATTATATATATATATATATATATATATATATATATATATTGGGTGAAACAAGGAGGTTACAATTACAACTAGAAGTATTTGAATGGCTCAAAATAGCTATACATTGACCATTTTATAAGAAAAGTCACAAGCAAAAATGAGGGTATCGTGGCATCTTTATAATTTGTTTTTGTATTTATCTAAAATTTAATATTATAAGTCAATCTTCTTAACAAATTTCATTGTCCACTCATTTCTTCTTCCATCCCAATAATAATAATAATAATAAACCCTCTACTCTCATTTAGTAAAGATTATACTGTTTTGTAAGTGGATATGAACGAATATTTTTGGACCTTCAAGAAAGGGACCTTTCTTGCACCTTTCTTGCACTTTTAATAATAATACATATATATATATATATATATATATATATATATATATATATATATATATGTGCGTGTATGTATAATTGTTGCTTGTTTATTAATTCAACCCTTAGTATTATTTATGACTTTGTCTTGTTTAGATCAAGAAAGAATGGACAACACAAATAATTCCTTATAATACCTATACTTGAGATATAATTATATATATATATATATTTACTGTGATATATGTTACAACAATTATAATTATCTAAATATTATGTTATTATTGGTCGAGTATTATTCTTTTATTTTTACTAAATATAGTATGTGAACATTTGATAAAATTTTAAAATTAGTGAACATTAGTTATAAATATAAATTTCATGAACACTATAGATTAGTGAAATAATTAATTTATTTAGAATAAAAGATTTAGTACTAACCCAAAGAAATATTTATAGTTAAAGACTAAGTTGAGGAAGTCCTTAGCTTGGCATAATAGGAAAACACATTGTGAATGGTACAAGAAGTCGAAGGTTCGACACTTGCTCTGAGCGTCATTTAAGAGCCAGGGTGCAAAGGCCTTCCTCCGAATAAAAATTGGACTCTGCAGGCGGGATTAGTCGGAATCGTGATAGTTCCGAATACCAAATGGTCTAAAAAAAGACTAAATTGAGGAATTTTTCGATATACATAGTATATTTAGATGTATAAAGGGATAAATATCTTACAAAAAAACATCTTAAACTTTTTGTTAACAAAATATATAGAATATACCTCTTCTTGTATTGAATTGAATGTCATTTTTATTTGATAACAATAATAATAATAATATATTTTATTTTTCATTTTAATTAATACTAAAATATCTTTCGATTTTATTAAATATAGAACACATATTTTTTATTCACATAATAACCTACCTTAAACTCTTTTTTTCTTTTTAATTTAAAATTAATTAAATGTTGGTATTTAATTAAGAATATATATATATTATGAAAAATAAAAATCTTAGAGCCAAAGGAGTAGTAGATGAAGAAAAGTATATACATATATATATATATTTATATATATGTGGGGATTATTCCCATCTCCTGTGGTTCGTTAATGAGATTATAATTTTCCAATATCTTTTGCTTCTTCAAACATCCCATTCCCAAAATGTCAACTTTCTATAACTAACATACATCTATATATATAACACCACTAAACCGATATATGATTTATTGTCCCCATGTTTCCGTTGAGTTGTCTTGCTTAAGACAACGTAGGGAATTCAAAAATAATAACGTAAATTTATTCTGAAAACATAAAACTTAACAAGATCTTTCCAATTATTTGAAATATTCTCCTTTGGATAATCAAGAGAAATAAATCTTTTATTATATATATATATATATATATATTTGTGTGTGTGCGTGTGTGTCTGTATTTTTTATATTGCTCGTGCAATGGCCGGCAAATGGTATTCTTTTTTTGAGGATTGGATTAGAAATGGCACAAAGTAAAACCCTCCATACTATTCCATTCCTTTTTTTTCTTTTTTATAGATTATATATATATTAATCCATAAATTTTATGAATGTAATTCATAACGTTTAGGTTTATAAGTAAAATTTATAACAAATAAGGTACATCTTGTTGTCTGAACTATTCTTTTTTTACTAGATTAAGTTTAATATCGAACAAATTAAACAAATGAAAATGACTACATAAATGTAAAAAAAATAACACACACAAACTCTATACACTCTCTCTCAACTACACACAACCATATATATAGTGAAAGGCCTAACAAGATATATATATATATATATATATATATATATATATATATATATACTTGTGGCTAACTTTCCCCTCCCTCCACCCAACCCTAGCTAGTTCCATATGCCGCCACTCCGGTCCCTTTTGGTATCTTTTTGAGTATAAAGTGACACGAGTCACTTATACAATATATATGATCAATTTAAATTTATATTTATGGATATGATTAGTTCAAGAATTTAAAGATATTTACAAGTCTTTTTTTGTATGGAATGTCATGCCAAATTTTGCTTTTGATTTTAGTATACTCGTATACCAAATAACCCTAATCCGGTTAATTAAATAAGTGGAGTTTGAATTGTGTGGCTATGAATCTCTCTCTCTCTCTCTCACACTCTCACTCTCTCTCTCTATATGTATGTATATGTATACATATATACTTCAAAAGCCCTTGTAATATTGTTGGATATAAATTTTGATAACCAACCAAACAGCTGTGAAGTTGTCAAAAAATGCCACCTCAAAGCTATATATGATGAGTTGTCCACATGTTACTTCCAATGAACATATGTGTGTGTGCAAACCAAAATGGCTTCAATATTGACTTTTTTCTTTGTTAAAGTATTTCACCACTAACATGATGAATATTCTAACCCTTTTTTGGTCCCTTTGACAACTAAAGGAATAAATTTTTACTTTTTAATTGAATTATATTTCAAAAAAGAATTACGAAAACATACTAACTAATTAAATAGACATATTAAAAAACGTAAGTTTGGTAAGATAAAATATAATATAAGTTTAATTTATACATATGCCGATTAATTAGTTTAATATATATATAAATATATATATATATATATATATATATATATATATATATATATGGTTAGCTATGCTTAACAAGACGTGCACATAACAAAACCATTGGGAATTAACAAATTAATTAATTAAGTGAGTTAAGTGAGCCAAACTTTCCCAATTTTCCCCCAACCCTAACCCTAATCCATGTTATGTGTGATTGTTAATTGGTTGGTTAATTTCTTGATCTAATTCAATCACAAGTCATTAAGTTTCTAATTCACGTAACTTTAATTACTATATGATGCAGCCTAACCAAGTGGGCACTTAATTTTGTGTGTGTGAGATTTAATATATATATATATATATATATATATATATATATATATATATATATATATATATTGCTGAAGAAAAACGCGATTTGCGACTGGTTTGGCCATCGCAAATCCTGATTTTTTTAGTAGTGAGACATAACTCAATTGGTAGCAGCTTCATTTATGACTTGAAGGTCATGAGTTTGACACATAATAAAAGTTAGAATTTCTCAAAAAAAAAATATAATATATATATATTGAAATGTATTGTGTGTGCACTATAAATAGAACAAAAAGTAGAAGTGGATAATCAACTTTTAGAGAGATGAAAAGAAAAGAAAACTCAACCATATGTGAGGTGATATATAGTGGTGGAGAGTAGCTATTTCTGGTATATGTCAAATGGAGACAATGCTTTTTAGTTAGTTTTTAGTTAGTTAAGAAAACTTTAGATGTAAGGCATGGTAGTAATTGTCATTGTCTTGTTTAACTAATTAGGTGAGATTGGTGGCTGAGAGTTACAACTAAACCTAGCTAGCTAGCATATTCCATAATATGTGCATGTGTCTGTGTGTGAGAGAGAGAGAGATGGAGATTATAGGATGGATTAATTTAATAAATCGATTCTAACTGGTTAAATTGATCGGTTCAGAATGATTTAAGTATATGTCATACATATCAAGATAAATGAGTATATAAATCGATCATCACATAATTTGACCTAATCTATATTGACTTGAATCCTCCACTTTCACTATATATCACCTAAATATATTCTCTTTTTAAATTTTAGATTTCCTGGTGAAAAAGTATGTATATCAAAGTCATCTTATAATTGAGAACCCAAGGCACAGGTGAGTTGGTAATGAGCTCTATTTAAAATTTAAGGTCGGAGTTTCCTCTCGTAAATGACCAACTTGGCTCGTATCCTCCCATATTAGGGACTTATCTAAGACACGTCGTGCCCTAAGAAAAAAATAGTCATAATTATTGAGCAAGAACAAATAAATTTCAAGGTATTGAACATTAATAATATATATAATGATGAAATAATTAATACGTCCAAATATATACAGAAAGGATTACACATGGGAAGGGAGAGGAAAGAGCAGTTACCAACCTAGCTCTATCTTTCCTATCCATTTATTCCTTGTCATTTAATGAAAACATATATGTATGTATATATATATATATATATATATATATATATATATATATATGTATGTATGTATGTATTTTTAATGGGAGAGTTTCCCTCTCTTAAAATTTTCAGCTTTATTCTAAACAAAAACAAAAAGAACCTAATCCACGACTTTTGATTGTGGTGCTGGTTTTCCCAAACCCTAGCCATGTCCACCACCCCACCCCCTCCCTTTTAATTACCTCTATGGAGTGTGCCATACATCATTCTCCCACTCAAAAAGGAACAAAAAAAAAAAAAAAAAATATAAAAAAAAAGATGCCCTTTTGTCACTCACATTTTGTGAATCAGAGGCAACCATGTAAACTTACTCATCACTTACTCAAAGTATTCCTCACTTCAGCCGGTAAGGATGACATCAGCATTTTTTTTAATCGTGACTCGAACTAACGATACAATTATATGATATTCGTATCAAGTAATATGAATATCGAAAATTTAATAGATGGATACAAGTAAGAGAAAAGAATAGTAAAGAATATATGTATTTATGATCATTATTGAATTCTTCAATTAATTAATTTATAACAATTTGTTTTGTAAAATTTGCATTGATGATGAATATGAATATATCTATCAGTAATGGCAATCCACCAAAGCTGGTGCGGAGAACACGAGATGCTGTTGTTGGTTGGTTGCATATTGAAACTTCAAATCTCGGTGATCGTGATCTTCTGGCGGTGCCGGCAGGTTAAGATCTAAAGGGAATATAGAATTACTACTGCTGCTTGGCTTCTTTGCCGAATGATGATCAACGGTAGGTTTTGTGGTGGTTGTGGTGGCGGTGGTCGGATTTCTGTGTCTCCTCATGTGACCGCCCAATGCTTGTCCTGACGAGAATTCCGAACCACAAATTGAGCATTCGTGAATTTTGCTGCTCTTGTTGTTGTTGCTATTTCCATGTGAGGAGACTAATTTGTTGGAAAATGATATTTGATCCATACTTAATTGAGATGAATAATGATCATTTGGATTTGGATTTGAATTTGAATTTGGCGCCGCCCTAGCGATGATCGTCAATTGCTTCCCCTTTTCCGCTTCTTCCGATGATTCTTCTGCTTCTGCTAATTCTCCTTCTACTCCATCGATTCCGGCGACCTTCTTCCCTTCCGCCGCCGTACTAGGCTTAGGTTTCTTATGACTTGCTCTGTGACCGCCTAAAGCTTGAAACGACGGAAAAGTTCTGTTACAAGTCTTACACTCGTAAACATAGAAACCAGACTTAGCCGCCCCCGCCGCGGTGGCGGTAGTGGTAGTGACCATTTCATTGATTTTTCTGCTACTAATTAATTTTTCCATCTTGATTTCTTCTTCATCATCTTCCTGTTGCTTTATTCTACAGCCGCGGCCTCCGCTACCACTTCCGCCGCCGCAGTGGCCTTGTGCCAAAAGAATTAAGCAATTAGCAGCCATGTCTTCATCTTCCTGATCAGTAGTACTACTAGAATATATCTCACCAAAAGACCGAACCGAAAAATTATAATGATGGTCATCACTGCAACCACTTTCTCCTCTTCCACCACCACTACCGCCACCGCCACCACTTGAAGAACTCGACGTCACGACCCGACCTACCGGAGACAAAGGCCTCTGTCGCTTGGTACGCCTGCCTTTCATGATCATAGTTTGATCAATATTATTATTTGATCCTGCTGAAAGTTCCCCCATGGCATCCATATCCATAAAATTAAACCAAGAACTAGGGAAAAAAAAATATATATATATATATATATATATATGGTGTAGAATTCTTCTAATTTAATGAGAATTCATGAAAAGAAACAGAGAGAACAAGTAAACCAAAGAAAGTGTGGAGTACTGAAGAGTGATAAGAGAATCAAGTGAGATATATAGTAGTGGGGTTTTTGGTGTGCATACACATTACATACATATATACATATATATTTAGATATAGTGAATGGTAAGGAAAATTTTTAAGTGTTTTTTTCTAGAGTCAAAAGCCGACCTCGTGGGCAGTTTGTGAGTAGATATGAGCTTATAGCCACTAATCCTTTCCTAGCATATTTCCAACTTATTACAAGTATTAATCCTCCTTTTTCACTTTTTTTTACAGATAATTTTTATCCTACTAATTAATTCTGTTACGATTTATATATATATTCAGGATTTATCTCTATTTGTAATAGTTAATTTATCGTTGTCATCTTTTAATCTGACACCTTGTTATTTATTTCCTTATTTATTATC
>JAHSUH010001856.1:50000-80221 GCA_025388415.1 Cynanchum wilfordii
CTTATCTCCCGACTTGTCAAGAGTTTAAGGGCCCGAGATACCACCTCAAAAAATTAAATAAATAAAATAATTTATACGCTGAAAGTTGTATTTTTTTTAATAGAATAAACTCACTTAACATGTTTTTCTCTATTTTTTATACACAAAACTCTAACTAGAGACTTTTACAAAAGAATAAGTCAATGAACTAAATATTATATAATATAGGCATATATATATATATATATATATATATATATATATCAAGATATATGCCTTGAAATAAAAGGTTTTACATTTCAAAAAAAAAAAATTAAATAAAATAGTAGCCTTATTTTTGTCTTAGGCCTTTTAAGTTTCTACACGACTCTAATTATAACGTCATGTATTTTATAATATTCTCATTTTTTTTTTCTTTATTTGTTGATTTTAAAAGATTAAGATACTTTTTTAAAGTAACATGTATAGTTAATATTTTATAATTAATATGTATTAATTTTTTTTTTATTAAAGAAAGTAAAATTAAAGGATATTTTAGTCCGTGGTAGGAAGGGTTAGTTTAGTGATTTTCAAAGTTAGTAGTAGTAATGGGTAGGAGAAGGAGAGGAAGTGAGTGTTGTGGAAGTTGCAACTAATATTATGCATTCAACTGAAAGCAAAAGCCTTTTTCAAAAAAAAAAAAAAACTGAAAGCAAAAGCTACCATTAATTAATTATTTAAAGCATATATACATACATATATATATATATATATATATATATATATGTCCATTTAACTAAACTCACTTCTCCTACTATACCTAATAAGCTTGTTAGGTTAAAAAACATACTCAATTAGTACTTTCAAGTCATCCCTTCTGCTTTAATAGTTGTACTCTCTCTCATGGCTTGCCTACTACTTTTTTTCTTAGCAAGAATACAACAATTGTGTTAAAAGAATTTTTGAAGTAAAGTTGGTGTTCTTTATTCCACTTGGACCAAATTTCTGACTTCAATTTTTTTTTTTCCTTGTGCTATTTCAAGATTTTCAAATTATATTATATATATGTGTTAATTATAAATTTAAGTATGAATTTGTAGTCTTAGAACAAGAAAGTCGAGGTTAATTAGTAATAATAGTCTTATCTATGATTATAGAAGATCATGAATTTGAATCGGATGCACCTCACAGTTTAAAATTCATCATTGAATAAAGGGTTTAAATTCCTACTTAATAATCGTTCAAATATCTCTTAGATGAGCGATGTAAGAACCTTATACATAACAGTTACAAATCAATAATAAGTAATTCCATCTAAGTAATTGACTAGTTCCATTATTTAAAAGATTAAACCAAAACAAATAAACATTCATAGTTCTTATCTTCCTCTCCTAATCACTAGTTAACATCAAGAGTTGGAGTTGGAAACCTAATTATTAGAAGAATAACTAAATGTCCCCTTTCCTTTACTTTACTTTCTTTTATCCACCAAATATTGCTCCTTAAAGTGGAATTTTTTACTTAAAGCTATATTAAATACTCAAAAGTCATGTTAATTCATTCATCAATTTAGAAGTAAAGAGAAAAATATAATAATAATAAAAGGGAATTAATATATATATATATATATATATATATATATTCATTTAGAATCAAGAAATATCTCAATTCAAGATGCTGACTGTTCATAAAAAATGGTGACACTTGTTAAGTGTAAGCCTTTAACTAAGTGAAAGCCATGTTATTGTTTTAATCTACTTTTAGGTAAAGGTCTAATCAAAGTTTAACATTTCAGTACTCAAACTCATATTAGACACTCAAAAGTACTAGGGATTTTTAATAAAATTTAAAATTAATTTAAACCACATATTAAGTTGTCTAACTTAAAAATCAAAGTCGAGGTTGTGTGGTGCAGTGGCAAGAGCCCACCTCTCCAACCCCCACTTTGTAGGTTCGACACCCAATCCCCCTCCCCCAAAAAAAAAAAAAAAAAAAAAAAAAAAAAAAAAAAAATCAAAACCTAATAGAAAATATAAAAAAAAAAAATTAGTTCATTCCTTAAACTTTTCAAGAGATTTGCATAAATAGAAATGAAATAATCATTATTTAGGTTAATCTTGAAATATCTAAGTTAGGTTCTCATTTTTTCAAAAATGTTGCATTCAAATTTTAAACTATATTTAAAAGTGATTTAATTGCACATAAAGGAAAATAGTAAATATGATCTCAAAAAATTTTAAATTTTGACAAGTTTAATCTTAAATATTTTATTTTGATATTTTAAATTTAAAATATATATATTGATGTATTAGTTTTTTTTTTTTTTTTTTTTTAGTGGGGGTGTTTTTCTTTTTCTTCTTCTTCTCTTTTTTTTTTCAACATAATTTCAAAATTAAAAAACAAAAAAAAAAAAAACTATTGGTAAGGAGTTCTTCTAACTTAAGTGAGCTCAAAAGTTCGAATATTGGTTTATGTATGCAACAGTTTAAAATTTGAGACTAGAGGAATCAACCCGGCTGGAGCGAAAATTAATCTGGATATAGATTAACTTAAAGGTGTCCTCCTATAGTTGAGACCATCTAGGACACCTCATACCCTAAGCCCAAAAAAAAAAAAAAAATGACAAAATATAGAGCTCTTCTAACCAAGCCTAGACCAAAGGATCCACAAGAAATTCAAACCCAGTTGAATCCCTAGCAATTTTAGTATGATAACTTGGTCTGGTATTGTTCTAACTTCAAGGGTTGTGATTTCCAGCAAGTAACATCAGTTATAACTGGACTTTCAAGACAGAAGGCTTTATGAAACTGATCTGAAATAAATGGAGGACATATTTTTTACCTGTTGAACTTTGCAAACATCCTTAGATCCACAAAAAGTTCCATGATTCTACAAAACTACTGGAATTTAAGTAGATTACAATGACAAAGGGCCTCACTCCTGTTAAGAGATGTTACAGGTATAGGGCAACAAACATTAATATGCAAGATGTCTTGAGAACAAGATGGTTTTACATGGGAACTTCTAACAAACTTATCATAGGAATAACGCATTTTTATCTCCCTCCATAAATCTTCTAATGTTCTCTAAAAGGGGTAAGTACTTTTTTGTTTTCTTTTATCAACTAATCATGGAGAGATACATAATAAAAACACTACCAAGGCTAGCACATATGATATATGACTGCAACGTAACACCAAGACTGTCCCCTAAGATAAGTCAAACTCATGAACTCAAGTCAAGTCAACTAGAGGTATTTATAGCACACCATTCAGGCTACTACCTTATTCTCAAGGGATAAGTATTTCAGTTCATTGTAAAAAATAAAATTGCCAAAATCTAAGATTGAACTTTCCACTTCAGTTTAGTACGTTATTCAAGAAGTATACTACAACCACACATTTATTAGCAGCATAAACCAGTTGCATCATCAAAATTACATACTGCCAGTTCTTTGTGAATTAGATTAAGCCTTTCCATTCTCTATAAGGACTGTGCAATGAACAATGAAATGCCCAACAAACTGGTCTCTGACCTTAAAACACAAGCTGTCTTAGAGTGGAGTCAGACCAACAACTCCTGCATAACAGATTGGGAAGAAGGCTTTTAGATCTATTCTAAAGTGAGGTAACAGGGAGATTATAATTAAAAATTAATAATAAATAAATAAACCTACAAGTAACGCATCCAATAATGAACAAGAAAGCAATAAGTTGAAACAATGCCGCACCATCACATTGTTAAAGAGCAGACAAAACTTAAATGGTTGGCTACAACGAGAAAGAGCTTCCTAAAGATCCTATACTAAAACTAAATGTATCGAAAACTAGTTCATTCCCTGCATGAAATGTCTCTTTTATGTTCGACAAATATAGGCATTGAATTATTTTCGAGTCTAAGAATGTACACAAGGACACATTAATGAGAAGAAACAAACACACAAAAAGACTATTTATTTATTTTTAACATATAAATAAATAAATAAAAACAATTTTAAAACAAAATGAATCACAAGAAAGAGGATGAGCAATCCTAGGAAGATGAATCTGAACTAAATCAAAATGATCACTCCAATAATTTATAAAATCCGCAAATGCAAAGTCTCCAACCAAATGCTATTGACCAAATAGAAGGAAGAGAAAAAGGCAACTCTGGCCCTCAGTATATTCATTTGACACAGAGTAATTCCTCTTATAGAGTTGTGATAATTTATAAGAGTAATTATACCAGAAATGTGATACTCATATTTCATCCCCACCCCCAAAAATAAATAAATAAATAATTTTAAAAAGAAAGAAGATGACTCAATATGCATGTACAGGACGTGATAATTGAATATAGAATTCAATTTGGAGGTATCCAGGAAACTTCCTGATACATAGCTAGTTTTATTGGTTTAAGCAGAAGCATATAAGTTGAAAATAAAATTTTTGCCAGTCTTCCATTTCTTAGTTCTATACATAAAAGCAGCCAGGTGCATATATGTCAACTTTTTGCTACCAAGTCAGAAAATGTGATCGTTCACTTTTTCTTTTACATACCAGAGAACAGAAATTGCACAATATGACAAACTCTCTCAAGATTTCTATTCATTCCCCAAAGAAACTTGGGGATGGACATGGATTGAAGAATATCAGGCGTACCCCATTCAAAAAAGTTCATCTAACGAAAAGACATATCTTTCCAAGAAAACTCTGTAAGTATGAGAGGTTCATTTATCATATTGTTTGTTGTTTTAGACCCTTCACCCGCCCTCTTTCTCTCCTTTGTTTCCTTTTTCCAGACAAGTTCACGACCTTCAAGAACACTTGATGGCTCTTGTGGATAAGAAGACAGCAACAAGGGAGACAAAACAAATATATGTCTGCCCATCAAATATTTACTTGGCAAAGTGAAGTATTTAGGACCCTCATAGAATAAGTAACGGCCACCACCAAATCAACAAAATTACAAATGGCAATGAAAAAGCCACACAAGCTTTACTGCCAATTTTCATCAATAACCTTTTACCCCTATCACTGGGTTTATCCTACCTCATCTCCACAAATAATTGAGCAACATGATGAAGTTATAATATGAAAAAAGCTTGAAAGTCAAGATACTAGAAAATTTAATGTTTCTTGGAAGCATGAATTGCTAACCATATGTAGGTGTGCCCTTTATCCAGAGGTAAAAATTACTCTTTCATGACTAGAACCAAGGTTCTTTAACATGAGTTCCTTTCCATACTAATTAATTCATCACAATTAATTGTTAATGATGGATGCAAATAGCACAACAAAATAGCATCAAGAAGCAAGTAATGAGCATAAATACAACAATTTTAACTAAAGACTGTACCAAAAAAAGAAAAAAGAAGAAGAAAAGAATAGCATACCGCAAGCCAACCTTCCACCAGCATTGCCGGTTGTGAGACTGAGTTCGTGACCACCTGTACATAAGTAAACAAAAAATAAACTGGTTTAGAGTAGAATCTTCAATGCAAACAAAAGTAAGACAAAGGAAAGCTTTCGCCACTATGCAGACCTACATATTACTAAATCACTTAGGTATACTGTAAATATGAACAAAAAATTTACCCTTTCCAAGATCATCCTCAACTTCATGGACTACAAGAGCTCTTCCAACAACAGAATTTGGACCACTCAGAGGTATCTATACATTGTAGAAAAATAGTGTGTTCCTCATAAATAGGGTAACAAGGAAAACAATAAGTACAACAGGAAAAGCATGAAAGATCCACAAAAGACATGGCTGTAACCTGATTGTCCACAATTGTTGCCTCAGCCACGCCTGCATCACATTAAGCAACATCAAGAATACATACAATATGACACTTTCATCCATTCAATTGAACATAATAGACAACTGAATGTGCATTAGAAAAGATACCCTCAGCATTGGCAACTATGTTTCCCAGGTCACCCGCATGACGGACTTCATCCTCAGGAGCTCCATGTGTCAAACCATTAGGATTAAAATGTGCTCCTAATTGACAAAAATCCCATCAAAAATTCATTATCGGTTAAAATTATAAATTAAAGGAGATTTTAATAGAAAGTAAGCTCAAAAGTACAACAAATCAAACCTGTTGACATGCACCCATTTGTGGTATCACCATATTCATGCTACCAAAAAAAACCCAAAAATACCATAAGCATTCAGAAATTAATTTCCCAGATAATTATTGGTTAAAAATGGGGCTAATTCATAAATTCAACAGGAAAAGAGGCCAGAATAACACTCACTAAATGGAACCCATGTTTCCCAGGAGTAAGTCCAGTTATACGAACACTCACGGTTGTTGGACCTTCAGCATTCAAACATTTTCAAACAAAATCAACAAAAAAACTTTTAAAAACCCCAAAATATATATTATATAAAATCGAGGGATAGAGGAAAAGTCAGACCATTATCGTCTTGAGTGAGGGTAACGACGCCTTCAACATTAGAATTACCCTTGAGAACAGCAACGGCCTTCTTGGTAGCTGCAACAACAGTAAGGGGCTTAGGTGCAGAAGCAGCAGTAGTGGCTACGGAAAGCCCCTGAAATTGGCGGCTGACTTTCAAAGACACTCCGTGAAATGAGGAATGGAGTACTGACGAAGTAGAGGAGGAGGAATTAGAAATTCCGGGAAAGAAAAGAACATGGTTATGGTGGATTCCGGCAGCTGCGTTGATGGAGAGAATAGTGTGTGCGGCCATGGCTGCAACTGCTGCTTGCATTTGAAAGAGATTTTTGGTGGTCTGGTCTGACCTTATGATGAAAAAAAGATGATAAATTGATAATGTGCTTAATGGAGTGTGAGGTGGGACACGTGTTTTTTTTTTTTTTTTTTTTTTTTGGTTAAGTAAAAGGCTGGATCAGGTATAAGACCCGATGTGACTATCCCAACTAAAAAAACATAACCGTTAGGGAATGTTCCGTTTGATGTATAAAGTCACAACTCGCTGAGATTAAGTTCAACTTGGTCACCCTAGCCCCACCAAGCACACGAGGGGATAAGGCTCAAGTCCACAGGACCAAAGATTATAAGCTGGTCACCGTCAGCCCATAATACTCTCATAGAATTGGTAAAGTTCTACGTCCTTAGTGAGGTTCGAACATGATTTTTCTTTTATTTTTAAATTATATATTTGTTTTTAATCTAGAACATGATAAATTCATTACTTATGTTATTACCGGATATAAAAGTAATTAAGTTAATTCATTTTAACTCGGAGGCAAATTGGCCAAAAAGATCCCTTACATTATAATTTTTTTGCGATTTCATCCCTTATTTTTTTTTTTGGAAAATTTCATCCCTTATATTATAAATTTTGGCCAATTTCATCTTTTCCGTTAATTTTTTTTGTCAACCGTTAGTCAACTGTTATATTAAAAAAAAAAAATTACAGGGGTAAAAATGTCATTTCACTGTTTTTTAAAAAAAAAACCCAATTCCCCCCAAACCCGACCCATTACTCCCAACCCTTCTTCCTTCTTTCTTCCCCTCCCCCAGGGCTGGTTTCTCCGACACCAGCACTTTCACCTTCAAGCCTCTCACTCGGGGTCCCTGTTTCAACTGAGCAGTCTTTTGCCAAGATTGTTAGCTCTTTGAACTACCCATCACAGAGCAAAGGAAGACGCGGTGGAGCACTCACTTCAACCTGCAATGCAATTGGTGAGATTTTCAAGATTGCAGCGATCATCCCAGGTTTGGTTCTTGTCGGAGTTGCTGTGGGTTTTGTTCTCCTCCGAATTGAAGCATTCGTTGAGGAGTCTGAATAATAATATAATAATAGGAGGATTAGCCAAATTTGGTTGGTTCAAAATTGATGTTCTTGATCAAATACTGCTTTTGTTTTCATTTCAATTCTATCCTTCCTTATTATTGTAGAATTCAATTAATTTGAATATATAAACTGAAATTAGATACTTCTTTGCACACAATCTTTATTACACTTAAAAAAATCTTACTTTATGGCAAATAGTTACATACTCCAGTGTTAAAATCACAAGTATTGAATCTAACCCACCACCATTTTTTTTCACTTTCTGTCACTCCCCCATTTTGGGCACCAGCTGGTTTGTCATTGGTGGTTGTCGGAGAACTCCGTTGGACGACGCGGGGGCAAAACAGGGGCTCACAGAATGCAAATGAAAGGGAAGTTGTTGTCGTTGATGCTTTTTTTTATTATTATTGTTTAAATTTTATGTTCTATTAGTAGGAATATAATAATTACTTTTTAAAATATTTCATGTAAAAAAAAAAATGGCAAATTGGTATAATATAATTATTTATAGTGGCCGGAAGGAATAGGTCTGATATATGGAATAGGTTTGATTGAAGGTGAAAGTGCTGGTGCTGGAGAAACCAGCCATGGGGGAGGGGAAGAAAGAAGGAAGAAGGGTTGGGAGTAATGGGTCGGGTTTAGGGGGAATTGGGTTTTTTTTTTTATAAAAAAATAGTGAAATGACATTTTTACCCCTGAATTTTTTTTTTTTAATATAACAGTTGACTAACGGTTGACCAAAAAAAATTAACGGAAAGGATGAAATTGGCCAAAATTTATAATATAAGGGATGAAATTTTCCAAACAAAAAATAAGGGATGAAATCGCAAAAAAATTATAATGTAAGGGACCTTTTTGGCCAATTTGCCTAACTCGGATGACTAAATAATTTTGAGTGAAATATTATTGATGTTTAATTGAATGACAAGTAAGAATGACAGCAGAAATGGAGATTTGTAAGGAGTTATTTCTATTCTTATTCTCGATTCTCATATATATTCTTTATGCACATTCTGTTGGGTTGGGGTATTAACCCAAGTTCCACATTTAAAGATGAGATAAGAGTTGCATAGCATATAAGTATAAGTCGAAGAACAAAATTTTGAGGGTTTAGACTCAAAATTTTCACTTTCTGGATAACTTGAAAGAGTTTGGTTTCCAATTTGCACGGTCTCGAGTCCGAAACCTTACCTATGGAGAGACATATGTGGGCTAATAGAGGTTCGACGCGGCTCGAATCCGGTTGATTTAGAATCCAAAGTGACTACCAAACACGAATAAAATTATAAAAAAAAAAACAAAAAAAAACCTTAAACTTATATATATATATATATATATTCATCTATCAAATTAAAAACAATTTAGAAATTAAAATGTTGATTAAAAAATATTCAGCTAATCTGTTTTTCCATAACTACCCCTGCAATGGTCGAAGGTTCAACAACAGACCAGATGCATCATCGTCTGCTGTAGTAACAATCATCTCTCCCTCTTAATAAAAAAAAAAAAAAAAAAAAAAAAAACAATCATCTTCCTTATTCCGCCACAACCGAACACAAAATCCTGCACTTTTGATTCTTTTTCATCTCAAAAGAAGAGTTCTTCTATTGGGTTTGTTCAATCCAATTTCACGAATTCGTACTGTACTTCACATCTTCTTCGTTTCAATGAAATTCCAACCGTAGTTAATATCATCTAAATCATTGACAAGAGCCAAGAACCTCAAGAATTCGAAACTCTTCTGATGGACAATCCAAATTCCAACCGGCAGTCTATGCGGGTTCTTGTTCGGCCTCCAGTTCCTATCCCTCCTCCACCTTCTCCACCTCCTCCTACACCACCTGACCCTTCTCCTCCAGTCCAACCTCAAACCTCTCAGAATGGAGTTGTGGTTGTGGGTTTTATCGGAAAACGCCATTACGACGTAACCCAACTCATTAACCGAATAGTTGATGCTAATGTGTTTGGTTCCGGCAGTTGTGATACCCCTTTTCGAATTGAAAAGCAAGAAATTTTAAATGAGGAGATTGAAGAGTGGTTCAAGTGTAGAAGTATCAGTTTTTATTTTGAAGAGGAAAAGGGGATTCTATATTTGCAGTTTTCTTCAATTTCTTGTCCTGTAATGGAAGGGGTTTTGGAGTCTACAATGGGTTTTGATTCTATATTGGAGGACAGGGAATTTGGTGATCTTCAAGGGATGCTTTTTATGTTCTCTGTGAGCATTCTCTTCTTTGCTGCTGAATGTTCCTTGAAATTTACTGGAAAAAACTGATGTTCTTGTGACAATGTTACTAACTGTGATGAATTTTAACCTTCTAACATACAGAATACATAATACATAAACTGAAGATTAAATCAGTTTATACTGAATGAGTCACACGATGTGGGAAATTAAGGATGTGTGCTTAGACATAAATTTGTGGTTATTTGTTCAGATGGATAATCTTTTCTTCCTCACTTTCTATTTAAATGTTAGGTTCTGATTAAAATTTTCTTGAATAGTGTTGGTATGGTCCTTGTCTTTTGATATTTCCTGGTGGTCAGTAAGAGTGAGTTTAGGGATCATGTATTTGGAACAACGCCCTTGATATTGTGACCCCTCTGTGAGATGTTGTTATGTGTTGAAGTCTCCCAATAGTTTGTGATGTGCATGTCTCTGGCTTGGCTTAGCATAGTGTTTGGATCTATCTTGTGGACTTGGAACCATAGGATGCTTTCTGATGGAAGCAATAAGGTAGAAGTAGAAGATATTTTCAGATATCTACTCAGTTAATTAAGCCTGTGATCCATCAAAATTTTAGCGTATTAGTTTATAAAGTAATGGAATTAAGTGATAGTCCTCTCGTTCAGTGCTCTCTATGCTTATAGGATTTACCTTGCTACATGTCAGCAGGAGGTTTTTCAATTTGATTTTGTGCATCCACCAGTAGGATTAGGCTGAGTTTTTTGTGCTTTTGGTTATTTGTATAATTCAGAAATTATAGAAGTTGGTATTTCCTCCATTTGATAATACAGCGAGCTTTTAACTGTTCAAAATTAAAAATATACTATAGCTTTGTGATTGGTAATTTTTTTTTCGCACATTACTTCTCATTTTCAATGCATTTGAATATAACCAGGCATAACTTATCTCCTTTTGAACAGTTTAAAATTTTAAAAGGTCATATGACTCTGCAATCAGTAATTTTATTTTATTTTTTTCATATTTGAGCACTAATCTTCAATGTCCTCAAAAAGAACCAGACACAGAGTTATGTCCTTTTGAATGTTTTAGAATTTAGAAAGGCCTTGAAGGCCACTTCTATTTTCAAAATAAAAGTCATTTTTATAGATCTCAATAAGTATTTATAGCTCATTTCCAATATTATCCCTGACTGTCTCTATCCTCTCTTATTTTAAACATCACGCATATGTCCTTAAATTTAATGAGTTCGGATATTCTCCTGTTTTTTTCTTGAGATACTTTTTAGTTTTAATATTCATTATTTATTTGCCTACTTTTTGGGACCATTGTTAGTGAGTGACTCCATTTTATTTAGCAATGCAGGTTTGCCATGTTATAGTATATATTCAAGAGGGATCTCGCTTTGATACTCAGATTTTAAAAAGATTTAGAGTGTTGCAAGCTGCTAAACATGCAATGACATCATATGGGAAGTCACATACTATACCACCATCAACTACAAATGCTCGTGTTTCATCATCTTCAAGAATGCCCAACTCAGGAGCATCATCTAATAATCCATCTCCTGGCAGAGGCCGTGGCATTTTAAATCGTAATTCTTCATCAGCTACAATGCTTCATGGTTTAGGTTCATACTCCTCTTTATTGCCGGGACAGTGTACTCCTGTTATTCTGTTTGTTTTTCTTGACGATTTCCCTGATACTAATCCTAGCTCAAGCTCACAGGATCAAATTGAGACCACATCAAATTTGAGCAATATGCCTCGGCCGAGCTTCCCTGCAAAGGGATCTGGTTCAGTTGTTGTATTGGCAAGACCTGTGAACAAGCTTGAAGGCAGCTTGAGGAAAAAATTGCAGTCATCTCTTGAGTCACAAATTCGGTTATTAATTAAGAGAAGTCGACTACTTTCAAGCTCTGAAGCTGGTCAATCTGGGTCAAGAAGTGGGGGTACTTCAAGTTTGACTTCTTTATTTTTACTTGATTCATCAAGAGCTGTTGGACTCATAGATTTAGCCTCAAACCAAGGAGGTAAATCTCTTGAATATGCGACAAATCTTGTGGAAGATGTTATAGATGGTAAGACAACTTCAGATTCTCTTTTGCTTGAAAGCAATAGCCAGAATGATAACAAGGATGATATCATCTCTGTGAAAGAGTTCATCCTCCGGCAGTCTGATATTCTGAGAGGAAGAGGCGGTATTGTTTCTGGCACCAGCAATGGTTCTAGCGGTGGTGGCGGCATGGTAGCTGTTGCTGCTGCAGCAGCCGCAGCTTCTGCTGCTTCTGTAAAGACTTATAGCTCTCCTGAACTACCTAGTTTTGAGACATGGTTGTCTTCAAGTCAGCCAATTCTTCATGGAATCCTTTCTGGAAAACGTGATGGTACTAATGAAGCTGGAATTAGCAAAGTAAAAACTCATAAGCGGAATGGTGTGGTTTCTGTTGAAGGAAATACTTCAAAGGCTACAGATTATCTAGCATTAGCAATGTCATTTTTGGAGAATGGTGGAGGGCTGAACTCAAAATTTTCGACTTTGTGGTGTGAAAAAGCACTTCCAATGGCCAAGGAGATTTATTTGAAAGACCTGCCTCCAGCTTATCCAACTTTACAGCATGAGGCTCATCTGAAGAGGGCTATGCTTGCTTTTAGCTCAATGGTTAAAGGGCCTTCTTTGCAATTCTACATGAAGAAACTGGAGGATGCATGTTTATCAATCTGGAGTTCTGGTAGGCAATTATGTGATGCAGTGAGTCTGACAGGAAAACCATGTATGCACAATAGACACTATCTTGAATCTGATGTTTCGAGGAATGAGATAAAGTTGCATTCTAGTGGATATGTCTTTCTTCATGCTTGTGCCTGCGGTCGTTCAAGACGACTGAGAGAAGATCCCTTTGATTTTGAAACAGCTAATTTTACTTTCAATTATTTTCCAGAATGTGACAAACTTCTTCCTGCATTACAGTTACCTCAGGTAAGTGGTCAAGGTCTTGCAAAATATTTGTCATGGAATTTGATACGAATAGGGGGTGCGAGGTACTATAACCCTGAAAAAGGTTTGCTACAAAGTGGCTTCCCCACAAGTCAGAAATTTCTTTTAAAATGGACTATTTCTATTGGGAAACAGAGAAGAAATCGTTTTTCTTTTATTGATCCGCAGCAAGTTTTGGGAGATCAGGTAAGTAGCAACTGCAAGGATGATTCTGTCACAGTTATAAACGTGAAGAAAACTGTTGATGGTCCATTTCACTTAGGAGATCTGCAGAATGTCCTTGAAATACAAAGAAGGACTTCAAATAACATTAGATCTGATGAGAAGACCATTACTTCAAGTACAGGGACTTCCAGCTCGACAATGAGAAAACCTTTTTCTGAAGTTGTTGCTGGATCAGCTGGAGCAAATTCAGGGTTTCCTCCTCTTCAAATGAGAAAGCAACCTTTGCCTGGCTCTGACAGGGTTACTAAGCATCGTGATGTAAAAGACCAGGTTTTAGAAAATGTCAAGGAAACTTCCAACAACCCAGGATTGCAAAAAGTTCAAGATACATTTTCTACAGATGGGACATTCTATAGAAATACCACTAATGCTGAGAGCCACTCAGTTGGTGATCCATTTTTACAGATAGGTAGCAATGTAGTTCCAGTGAATATGAATACTGGATCAGTATTAAAAGGATCTGCCTCTCCTAAGCAGGTTACTCTATATATAGGATTTGAGCATGAGTGTCCTCATGGCCACCGATTCATATTAAGACCTGATCATCTTGATGACCTTGTTTCTCGTGGTGCAGTGCCTGAGGAATCTACTTTGATGTCGTCTACAGAGAATCCTGGCCGAAAAGCAGGAGATCATTCAAAGTACAGTAAAAATAGTGGGCATGGAAAAGCACGTAGGCAGTCAAATGGGGTAATTAATACTTCACTCCGAAAGACTAGAAACCCAGCTGAGTCAAAAACAAGAGATGCCACTACAAATTTCTATGTGGATGGACCACTTCATATGTCCTCTTCATCAAAGGAACGAGAGAATGATGCGAAACTTGTTTTAATAAAAAATCTTGAAGATACTCCTGAGTCTGTGTCTCTTGATGATGGAGGGTGTGCTTTCTACTTGTTGAATCGAAATTTACCAATTTACATGAATTGCCCACATTGCCAGGATTCTAAGAGGAAGAAAAATACAACTACTAAATTTTCTGGCACAATTTCACAGCTGCAGAGAATCTTTTTGGTATGAAATGGAACTTTGACCTCAAATTATTTTATTTGATCATATTCTTGTGGTACTTCATTTCATCTTTTCTGATTAGGTATATAAATGTAAATTTTCACTAGATAAATGACAATTTGCTAATTGGACCATTATTTTATAAAATAATGATAATAAAAAAAAAAATGTATGCTTCACTGTTTTCTCAAAAGTTTGACTGGATTATAATTGATTCACTCGTTTTCTGCATAAGGTTATAGCCAGTTGCTACCACCCTCTCCTCCCTCGCCTTACATACTGGTTCTTGCAGAATGATTCAATCGTGCTTTCTGTATGAGGTCTGAGTTAAGAGTAGCTGAATATATTGCAATAGTTGGAATCAGGCTGGAAGCAAGTCATTTTTTTCTTTATATATATTCATATTATAGAAATCTGTTTAGTTTTTAAGTATATTTAGTGTTTAGATTAGTTTGTTGATCTGCTGTGTACCATTTCTTTTGCAAATGATGGGTGTATTTGAGTGCATTTCCATATATCTTAGTGTGCCCTCACTCAGTAATTTCTAGTCCACATATTTATGACATAAAGAAGGAAAATCTGCATATTTTTCTGTGTAATTGTGGTTCACCACTGGTCTTGTCCGGCATTAAGTAAGTGAGCCTCTATTTCATCTTGTTCAAGTTTCACATTCTATCATCTAATGCGCCTTTCAACATGCAGGTCACACCTTCCTTTCCGGTCACTTTAGCAGCATGCCCAGTTGTGCAATTTGAGGTATGTAATTTTGATAATACCCCTTGTCATAAAATTATTTTGAGGATAAAACATGTTCCTTTTTCTTGTGCATGAGAGTATTACTGAATCTATACATGAAGATCCTTAATTTCCCATAAGTAACATGATCTGAGTTCCTTTACCCTTTTGGTGCATCACATGGACTCTCCATGGAATTCTGCATGATCACACATGCATGTCAATAATCAGCATATCTAAAAATAATGAAACATACATAATGGTAAAGAAAGCGTCTTGACCATAGTAAAATCCATTTTATTTTTTATGCCTGCAAAATGGAAATGATCAACTTCTGATTTTAAGTAACTTTGTTTAGAGAAGTTATTCTATAACTGTTGATGCTAAATAATCATAGGCTTATATGCACTTTCAAACATATTCTTTTTATAGTAATGTTAATTCAACAATAATTTCACATCCCTGCTTTTTGGTTAATGTGTTTGGCTAGGGCTTTCCCATATTTTTCTAGATCAATATTCTCATGAATCAAAATTTGTCAAGTGGATTGAAATGTATTGTTCAGAAGGTAGTTGATATTAGATTTTCATTTTTATTTGTTGTCATTTGGAGAGTATTTGTTCTGTTAACACTTTCTTGGGCTTTACTTATTATAAAACAAGAGACTTCATGAGTTTTACAATGGCGATGTGTGTCTTTTATACCCTATGGTTAGCAGTGGGCGCTGAGTTTACAAGTGATAGTTGAACTATTGCAAACTTTTAAACCATTTTCTAGTACATATCTTAGTTCATTCTTAATATGTGATCTATTATGCTTTCACATGATATTTTGATCTCATTAGTGGTTATGCTGTTAACTCACAGGAGTCATGTTTACCTCCAACAATTCCAGATCGGAAGGAGAAGTTGCAGTTTGCCCTTGGCTGCCCAGTTATTTTACCTCCAGATAGTTTCCTGTCACTTAGGCTTCCTTTTGTCTACGGTGTAGAGTTGGAGGGTGGAAATTTACATCCTCTCACCCCTTTTGAACATCAACCAGAATTAACTGCTTCAATTACCAAAGGTACCACCTTGCAGGTTGTCTCAGAGGGAAGCAACTTTGTCGAAGGCTGAGGATGAATGTTTATAGTTTTCAGTCACCTGGTAAGCATTTATATTTTATGTAGGGTCCAGGAGAGATTAGCTTAAAATGATTTATCTTTCTTCATCATGTTTATATACCAAAAAAAGAAAATGTTTGAAAGATAGCTCTTAGATGTCTACTGTACCTTGTAGTTTCAAAGTAATGGTGGCTGGGAAGGTGTGATAGAAGTGTGGTCTAGAAACAAAACTCCAATTGATTTGTTGAATGCCATTTTCCTTTGTTTCTTTCTCTAGAGTACTGAAAGTAGCAAACAAGTTATTCTTCAGCCATGTTTAATTAGGAGCACTAAAAGGGCACTTCAAATAGAAGATTGAAGCTCTTCTGGTTGGAACAACTATCTACATTTCCCTGCTTCTATCATGCTAAATTTTCATTCCTAAGTGGTTTAAATTATAGCAGAAGTATGTGAGCATCTGAGTTTCCTGGCCTTTTCATAAGAGGAATATCTTACAATATCAGTTCTCCCGTAGATTCAGAAGAAAATTTAACAAGGAAAATGGAAACCCATATGTGATTTTAGGCTGGAAATTTCAATATTTCCCCTAACTCGTCCCTTCCAAATCAGATTACGCTGCCCTCTTAATTATCAGTCACATGCAATCTCATTTTGTGTTTGGTTTGGCTTTCTTGTCTAACACTTGACTAAATATTTGATTTCATAAAGGCCAAGTATTTGAAGGCTCAACATTTTTTGGCACTTGGAAATGCTGTATGCAGTGAAATGAAAGTCAGAGAGCAGTAGTACATCAGGTGTGCATGCTCTTCTTTGTTTTACCCTTCCATGCAGCTTTTTACGGATGAATAGTTGCGTTAATAGGACATACCTAATACTTTTCAGAATTCTCTATCTTGCTTCTCTAAAATGAGATCAGAAGATGGATGAAGCACAAGCACAATCATTTGGGTAAGGCTCTAAACTTCTGGCATGCCATGTTTATCAGTTATATTTGCAATTTCTTGGGTACTGGCTGATTGCCACTGTATTATTTGTCCATCTTTGGTAAGTCTTGATTTATCTGGTTTTTTTTTTTTTTTTTTTTCCCATGGAATATTAGTTAAAATCATGAAGTTTCAAGCAGAAGTCTGATGGTCATGTTCCACCGGCTGCTCAAGCCTTCTGCTTTGGGCTAAACTAGTTAAGGTACAAAATCATATTCTGTTCAGAAAAGGCTTTCCTGAACTTAGATTTCATCAAATGTGTAAGCCTGGGAGGGAGGATCTTGAAATCCAGACAAACTTTTCAAGAAAAACCAATATCTGTATGTACTGTGGAAGAAATATCAATTTATATTTTGTAATATTAAGGAAAAAAGATTTGACTTTGTCATTGTTCATATCTTCTTAATCCTAAAACACTTGATCTCAAGAAATCTCAGAGATCAAAATCACAATTTTGTTGAGAATTTTGTAATATTGCCATTGACTTTGCCACTGAAAATCCCACATGGACACGGAAGAGAATCAAAGCTTATCCCATCTCGACCAAATAAATTATACCAAAATTGTTGTGTGTTATTTTGTGACATTTTTTTTTATATATTTCGTATGTTGAAACAGATATCTCGTGGAAAAAGATAACACTTTAGAGAATACTAAGCTTATCCAAAACCCATTATTCATAATTTTCTTAGTTTAATACAAGTTGTAAGCAACCTGTGTTAATGTTATGTGAGGTCCTTAGTGTGGTTCTCATTGTAAGAGTAGGGATGAGATTTTCTTTAAGATTAGACTTAAGACTTTGCTGGTGCCTGAATGTTATAGTATGAGGTCTCCAATTTGATTCTTGTTCTAAGAGTCAAAACGAAGTTTTCTTTTGCGTGCATTGTGAATGTTATACGAAATCTCTAGTTTGATTTTCTTGTGAATGTTATATAATGTCTCTATTTTGATCTTTCTTAGAATTGGATTTGGATTAAGTTGAAACAGTTATTTCTAATCTCGTCCTTTGAAAGAAAAGGAAAAAACATAAAGACAAAGATAACTATGTTGGGAGGGAGGGAGGGGGGTTGAGGTTGTTTTGTCTTCTTCAATACTAGAAAAATGGAAAAGGTGGTTTCTTCCTTAAGTGGAGAAAGGGATCACCATTGATTGAATTGAACTACTTACACGTTTTTCATGAAAATGGTTGAAGAATCAAAGCAGGCATATTCTTTGGGACGAACAAAACATCAACAGATTTTGTGTGAAAATTAATGAATTTTTGTTTTGGAGATAACAACTTATTCAAATCACATCATATATTTTATTTTACTTATATATATATTGTATTTGATGTCAATTATTTTTATTTGAATTGTTAGTATCATTTTTTTTTTTATAAGTGGAATTGTTAGTATCATTTACTCACCACAAATGTTGCAAATGAAACATAATTGTAAAAAAAAAAAAAAAAAAAAAAAATCACAAAATACTTATAATCTTTCGTTATAAACCTTTACTCAAAAACGTGTTTTACATAATACTTATATATTTTTTATTTTTTAAAATTATATTTAATTCATTATATGGACATATTTTCAACAAATTATTAAGTACTTTTTTAGAATATTAGTTTATTATTATACTTTAATACTTTCTTGATTTTAAATATCCTGTGGAAACTTGTAATTTTTTTTATATATTTTTTTTTAGACAAATAAATACAATACAGATCTTTTAAGACATTTTATAAAATATTGTTTTATGACACTAAAAATAAGACAATATTCTTAATTTTATTTGTATTTTAGACAATATTTTAAAAAATATTTTACGAAATTTGAGGCATTATTTAATTAATTTAATTTAAGACATAATAGTTTCTTTAAATTGAAATTAATTTACGAGTTATCATTCCTGCCTGTCTTTGTCCCACTATTGCGCGTAGCCCCATCAAACATTAAAATAACAATTATATTTATTTTAATTAATTTAAAGATTGGATCAAATCTCTTACTTTTTTTTTCTTATATCTTACGTTTTTTTTTAAAAAAAAAAAAAATTAATTAAAATTGTCGGAAAAAGAAAATGGTCCAAATAATCAATAAGATAATTCATCCTCAACTACTAAAAAGTAAGAAGTAAATATAAAAAAAAAAAATTGACAATTATTTGCCATGTGTAAATTTTACTTTCCCAAATCACAGTAATTTAATTGTTTAGTTTATTCTCGAAGATTCTATTTTATTTTTTGGGGGATAAAAAAATAAAAATTCTTGTTAGGTTTCTTAGACTAATGAAAAAGAAATTATATTTTGTCCTTCTAGTACTATCATCATTTGAATTTATGGGAGTATTTTTAAAAAGCTTTTTCTAAAATTAAATTTTTTTTTTTTTTTTTTTTTTTTTTAAGTACGAATGTAAATATTTAAATTTTAATTGGAGTGAGCAGACAATACATTTTGATCATCCTATAAAGATATTGCAACAACCACATTTAATAAAAAAAAAAAATTAGATAACCATCAAATTGTTGGGGTTCATATATATATAATTGTATATATATATTAAATATCTAATAATCAATTGGTAGTCATTTTGACATATTATTAGAGACAAAAATATTAAAATTTTAAAAATTATATAATATTACTATGACTTGGAGTCTTAGGTTTCCCGAGATCGATCAAGCGATTGTTAAGTGACACTGAAAGTCTATATTCAATGACGCGTTTTAAACTTGTGAGAGACGCATCTAAAGTTTGTTATGGATCTCACGAGTTTAAAACGTTCCATTAAGTAAAAAAGACTTCAACCCCTACATAACAATGGCTCCTACGAGTATCGTGTTGATAATTGTGAATCTTGTGAATCTTTTATAACAAAAAAAAAATGAAAGTAAAAATGCTCCAATGTTTGTAGTATTTAATTTTTCGTGAACCACGTGGACTTATCTTATAAGTACTATATATAATCTTTTATCTTTAGACAGCTAGTTGTATTATCTTATTTATTTTGCTAATATAATTTTAATTTATTTATATAATATATATATATATATATAAACAATATTAGTTTTAATAACTTATTAATCCTTTCTAATAGTACTTGTTTATTTTATTGGTTTCTTTATTTCTTTTTTTACTCTCTTATAAAATACAATTTAAATCAATAATATTATATATTCATAAATAAAATTACTAATTGTTAATTTTTTTTTGACAATATATGTTAAATATTAAATTTACCATTATCAACTAAATTATGTATATACTTATAAAATATATATATATATAGGGGGAAAGTAAAATATAAGTACATAAATTTTCTTTTCAATGGATGAATGGTACATTTCTTTTTCTTTTTTCTACATTGATAGCATTAAATAAAAGTTTTGTTATCAATATTTCCAATTTCCCCCTTTTTTTTTTTTTTTTTTTTTTATTTATGTCGTAATCCAAACAACTATCATTTATATTTTATCAATATAATTACTCTCATCATAAAAGCCATTAAAGAATTCTTTAAAGATTTTTAGTGAAATTAAAAGTAGATATTATATTTTCCAAAATTTTTTTAAAAAAAAAAATAAAAAATTTTAATTTTAACCAAAATTTATATAAATATCGAATTGCCCCGTCCAAGAAATAAAGAATGCAAGATTTGAAATTTATTTATATATATATATATATGATTGTAATAAAATCTTTTTGGGTTTGAAAATGTATATAGTGAAAAAGTAAGGGGCCTCTCTGACAAAAAGAGAAAAAGGTGAAAAAAAAAAAAAAAAGGTCATAGTGTTTGATTACCCATGACCGAAAGTTTGCAACGTCATATGGACAATGTCACGTCAAAATAGGGCATACGCCACGTGAGTTTTCTTAAGTATAAGACCCACACGTGTCAGTCTTATCCATTACATAGTCAAATTGCTTAGCTGTCTTTAATACATGTGTGGAACCCAAAAAAGCAGTCATAGGTATCCTGTTTTTTTTAATATTTTGCTAAAACAAATATATCAAATATTATGAGTGATAATATTAAATTTTTTTAATATGAAAATATTAATTGTGTTTATAATTATAATTAAATTGAAATGGATAATTTTTATAAATTAATATTTTTTTTTTTTGAGATATTTTATAAATTAATATGTGCACATTTTTTTAAGGGTTAGTGAATTTCGAATTAGATAAAATTATTATTTTTAAATCAATATAAAATTGTTTATAAAATAAATGATGATCATACTTAATAAATATATAAAAAATTTAAAAACGAACCAGTAACCGGATCGACCAGTTTGCCGGTAACCCATGCAAACGCTCTATTAAAACGTAACTCCCCAAAGGTACGCTTTCCCAATAGACTCTCTCGTTCAAGCTTGGAGAGTTTTTTTTTTTTCCTCGAGAAAAAAAAAATCTTCATAGAGTTTTTTCTCTGAAAATGACGGAGACTTTGGTATCGGTACCATTCCGGAACATCGCCATCGGAGGGCACGCGGAGTTCCGGCAAGTAGGGGTAATCAAGGCGACATTAGCCGAGTTCATTAGTGCCCTACTTTTCGTGTTTGCTGGACAAGGCTCCGGCATGGCGTTCAGTAAGTTGAGTCCTGATTACGGAACCACACCGGCTGGGGTTATAGCTGCGGCTTTAGCTCATGGACTTGCGCTATTTGTTAGCGTAGCTATCTCTGCTAACATTTCCGGCGGCCATGTAAATCCGGCTGTTACTTTTGGTGCTTTTGTCGGTGGAAATGTTACTCTCATACGTGGTGTTCTCTACGTTATTGCTCAATGTCTTGGTTCTGTTGTTGCTTGCTTGCTCCTCCAGTTCAGCACCGGTGGAATGGTAAGTAGTTATGAGTTCCGACACTCCGTTGTGAATCTCACTAAAATTTATAGTAAGATTTTTTTTAATTAATTTATATTAAATTTAAATTAATTAATATAGTGCTTTCAATATGGATTGATTTAACTTAAAAAATTTAATATATATTCACTTTAGAATTAACTTTCTTGTATCAATTTCATTCATATATTATAATTTTGAAATTTATAATTAGTTGATAAGAATATAGGTTAAATAAATTAATTTTTTTCTAAAAATATGAGGTGTATTAGATGGATAGTTCTAAAAAATTTAATATATATTTACTTTAAAATTATCGTATTTTAGTCGTATATTATAATTTTAAAATTTATAATATCCATTTATATATATATATATATATATATATATATATATATATATATATATATATATGTGTGTGTATTTTTTGTCCAAGTGTATTATAATATCAAATAAGTAATACATGCAAGAAAGTTGTCATTACACATTGAATTTTCAACCTTATCCTTATAATTAAAGTATCACAAGATTCACATATTTGATAATTGATTCAACATCCATCATTTTCTTTTACACAGTAATAATAATAATACAATTATCAAATCAAAATATAATGCACATTATCTGTAACACTTTAATGTGCATTAATATAAAGTGTACACTTTATTTGTACAAGGATTGCGATCTCTAAAAATACACAATATCTACTTTTAATTACTGAATTGAACTGCTATTTTAGAAAGCGTATTTGCTACGTTGTTTAGATAATTTTCAAAAACAAAACATGAATATATATCAGTGTGTACAAGAATAGTGATCTCAGATGATACACAATATATTCACTCACCTTTGATTATATATACAGATTGAACTGCTATTTTAGCTACCGTATATATTTCTTTGTTAAATTTCGAACTTTAAAATATGAATTAACGTAAAAAATATGATTAATATATATATGTGTGTGTTTCTTATATGCAGGAAACAACAGCATTTTCTTTGTCAGGGGTATCAGTATGGAACGCATTGGTTCTTGAAATAGTGATGACATTTGGACTTGTTTACACAGTTTATGCGACAGCCATTGATCCTAAGAAGGGTGATTTGGGAATTATAGCACCATTAGCCATTGGTTTCATTGTCGGAGCTAATATTCTTGTTGGTGGTGCTTTCGACGGTGCTTCAATGAATCCGGCAGTCTCATTCGGGCCTGCTTTGGTCAGCTGGAACTGGAAACACCACTGGGTATACTGGGCCGGGCCTGTTATTGGTGGTGGGCTTGCCGGTGTTGTTTACGAAATCTTCTTCATCTTCCGTGCTGGTCATGAACCTTTGCCAACCACTGAGTACTGAGGAAAATTAAAATAATTTAATTTCTTGCTTTTGTGGTTTCATAATTTAATTTCTTTTAATGTTCTTAGTTATTTCTTGTGATTTTCATTCTTTTTTTTTTTTTTTTTTTTTCGTTTTATGTAATTGTGTGTTTACACATTGGAAAATAAATTTATGCTTTTGTTTTCCCTTTTTTTTCCATTTTAATTTGTTTTTTTCCCCTCAATCTAATTTAAGATTTTTTTTATCATTCTTGTCGAATTAATTTACTTCAACTATTCTAAAACAAGTTAATTGTCAATATTGTTAGACATCCGATATTCAGAGCTATTGATATTCTAAAACTAGTAAAACTCGCAAACTTATACTCATGCATGCAATCAGGCGTTTAAAATTTCAGTTAAAATTTATCTTAAAACTTATCCGACTCGAATGAAATTAATCTCAAAATGAATATGATTTAAAGACAGCTACCCATAATTAAGATCTATCCAAAAAAAAATTGTATTTTTTTGTCTAATATTTGGATTCAAAATCAAAGGTTGTTTAACCCAGCAGTTTGGGGGAGTTGGTAAGCGAACTCCTAATGCTTCTCCTCGGGACGGATGGTCGAGGGTTCGAATCCCCCTGAGGTGGTTAGCGCCACGTTACCAGGCCGAATCCGGATTAGTCGGCCCGTGCAGATTAGAATACCGGATGCTTAAAAAAAAAAAAAAAAAAATCAAAGGTTGTTTAACGTGAAAACTCATAAAGGAAATTCAGAAAAGCTATGAAGAAGGTTATCATAGAAAAGATATTACAAATATCTTATATATATATATATATATATATATATATATATTATTAAAATAATTTAACATTCACTCGATTATTTGACTTTTTTGGATGATTTGATTATTTATTCATAAATTCAATTCAATATCCAATCACTATAGATTATGTCTTTTGCAACTACTTGCTAATTAAGCGAGGGTTATGGTTATTTATTCTCTCTAAATGATATAATTATGATTTATTCAAGTATTAATTATGTGTTTAATTTTTACTACCAACTTAAGTTTTTAAGCTTGATGAAAACTTAACATTATATCATACTCATATTTTATGTTAGAACCCGACTCTATTGCATATATTGATTATAATATTTGAATCTATTATTGAATATATATATATATATATATATATTAGACCATTTGATATGTAAAATTACTATTTCAATTAATTTGAATTTGATCGGAATTGAACTTTTAAAGTCTGATTTTTGCTCAAGAGAATATCTCACATTAACTCTTATATAACATTCACATCTAATGTCAAACCCTAAAATATTTATTTTAAAACTCACACATGAGACGTGTTAAGTGTATTGTGTGTAAATTTTACTTCTTCAAAAAATGTGTCACCGCTATAGATTTTTATTTAACTTTTCAATATTTGATAATTACTTTAAAATCCAACTAATCTAAAACCGAGTCATGTCAAAAAAATTTAAATGAAAAAATCTTTCAACATTTTTTTGCTTATGGTGCGAGGTGTATTAGATTGGTCTCAAACTATAGGTTAATCTTTTAACATTCATTTCTCTATTCACCGACGTAAAATGTATCAATTCCTACACTTATCTCTCCATAGACAAAATTTGAACTCGAAACTTTCGGATAGGAAATCAATCACCTTCCACTTAAACCAAAAGATACATAAAATGTATATGTTGCATCTAATTATAGAAAAGTGTACTTGTTGGTTGGTTGTAGGACATCTTGCAAGTTGTCCAAACATAAAGGCCCCAAAACAAAAGAAGACTAATTAAGTAAAAAGACGGATCTTTGTCCTTTTTAACTTTTCAAACCAGCAAAGATTTGGGTGCCCTTCAAAAGGGATGTTCATGATTTGAAAAGACATCATTGTCACAATTAAAAGATTGCCATGTGAAACCTGTACAATACAAGGCCCATTATATGGACCATAAGAAGTTTTTTAGGCTCTCATAAGACTATATTGTCTTTTGATTCTTTTCTTTTTCTTTTTTTTTTTTTTTTTAGGCACGGATGTCCTAGATGAGTCTCAAACTATGTGAGAGTATCTTTAAGCCAAATCTACATCTAGACTAATCCTCGTTCGAGTCGGGTTGGTCCCTTGCGGGAGGAAGCTCTGACCCCAAATTTTAAACAGCTGCATACATGAGTAGGGGTTTGAACCTCCAACCTCACTTAAGTTAGGAAAGTTCCTTACTAGCTCACTTACGTTTGGTTTTCCATTCACAATGGATCTAACACGACTCGAATCTAGTTTAATTATAGCTCAAAGTGACCATTGAATACGAATAAATTACCCAAAAAGATTACTATTTTCATAAGAATTTTTTAAATTTTAATCCCAATATTTAAAAATAAAAAATAAAAATTTATTACTATTATTTGAACAACAACAACAAAGTACAAGAAAACTCATTTAATAATATAGTGTTCCTTTGAGAAAATAAAATTGGGAAAAAAAAATTAAAAAGAGAGTGAAAAGGACCAAATGCAGAAATGTAGGTAAAATTTTTTAAAAAGACTTTACCACAATTTTCACGTTGAGTGCTTACCTAACTATTTTATCTTCTTTTTTTTTTTAAGTTAAAAAATTTAATTTTCGGAGTCAACACGACTCCGACTAATTGAGATTTAGCTCGTATTACGTCCATTTGGAGCCATCACGACTAATTTCGGTAGGACACTTTGAGCCCCAACTAAATCGAATTCGGGGGAAACTTTTTCTACATTCATCTCTCCATAAACAAGATTTGAACTCGAAACCTTACGGATGGAGAACCAAAGCTCCTTCTGCTTAGACCTTGTGTGTGTATATATGTATTTATATATTTACAACTAAATTGGTTTAATAAAAAAATATATAGTCCAATCTTAAAATAGGCCTTAATTCTAAGGCCGAAATTGGGGTAGCCCTTTATAAAACTCAACTTTTTATTTATTGATTTTCTATTTAAAAACTAAAAAACTTTAAAAGAAAATAAAAATTCTATTATAATTTTATAAGAACATAGGTTGCTACTATATGTAGACAGAGTTCACTTTGCATTGATTTAAGTATAAAATATAAAAGTTATGAGTTTTTTTTTTTTTTTTTTTATACATGGAGGAAGGGGGTGTCAATCTCCCAACCTGGAGGTTGTGACTCATTCCACCAACATTCGACATAAAAGTTATGAGTTTGTTAATGTAAGTTTCAAGATTATAGAAAATAATAAATTTTATTTTTATTAGTCTTTTTTATTATAAAAATAAAATATTAATAATATTAAGTAAAATCGTGTTGTGAATATTATACAATGTCATCGATAATACGATTATCATATAAGAATCCGGAAGAAGCCTACCCCTAAAATTAGTGATTTTAGATTATTTTTTAAAAAAATTAGTGGTTTTAGTTACTATATGGTATAATATTACTCTTTAATATATATATATATATATATATATATATATATATATATATATAGGAATCAGTCTCCATGGATTTAATTAATTATTTTCTTCTCTTCCCCTTGTAAACTATTTTTATAACATGACAACCCAAAACCCACATGTGAGTTAGCAAAGTTTTTTTTGCATGTTTAAATTTGCACTTATATATACAATAGTTTTAAAAGTTAGAATCAGAATTTACTTCTTTTAAGAGATCTATCGGCTCGATTAAGATTAATGTAGATATAAAACATAACTTAAAGACTCTATCCATAATTGAAACTCGTCTAAAATATTTCATGCGATTAAACAAAATAAATAAATATATAATAATAGGCAGTTTTTCTACAACTTGCTGAAAGGTTACTTTGTGAGGAATGTAAAACAAATTATTATGTCATCTCACAAGTATGAATATTAATATACTTATATTTTTTTAATTAAAATTTTTTATCTCTATTCTATTCTATATATATACATATATATATATATATATTACAATGTCAAACTAAGAATTCTATGTTTTTAAATCAAGTTGACATTTCAGTACATCCACGTCTGGAATTTTTCCCTTAAATATATATATATATATATATATATAATAGATGAGGATAATTGTAGATTATATATATATATATATATATATATATATATAGATGTAGATGAATTATCATTATTTTGTATTCTATCACGTCTAAATTAGACAAACTTTATTAATTCAACTTTCAACTTTCAACTTAATTTTTCTTTAACAAATTCGAATCAATTAAGTTTACTATTTGAAAACAGTGTTTTGTGTAGGATTTGGAGTTAAAAAAAAAAAAATTAATGTCTTGAATTGAAATATAAAATAATTTAACAATTACATTTGTAAGTAAAAATATATTCTATAATTTTATTTAAATATCATTGTTTTGTTATGTTTATAAAATTATTACTTACATACAAATATTATGAATATTTTAGAGGTTATGAATAAAAAAATTTATTGTTAATACTATATAAGAGTCAATGTGAGATTTTTTCACGTGTAAAAGTTAGACTATTCACATACACAATTAGTCAAAATAGTAGTTTCAATTTGCATAAAGATAACTTTTAATTGATGTTAGAAATCTTAATTTCAATTATTTCATTTTGTGCGTGTGTGTATATATATATATATATATATATATATTATAATTTTATTTAAAGGTGTTTATAAAATTATTGTGTATATATAAATATATGAATGCTATAGACATTACGAATTTAAAACACGTAAGAGTCAAGATGAAATGTTCTCTCAAGCAAAAGCTAACCTCTACAACCATCAACATGGAATTCGAAAGTAATGACTTGGATTTGTATGTATTTAACTTTTAATTTAACTATTTCATTTTGCGTGTATATATGTATGTATAATTGAAGATAGAATATAAAACATATAGTACTCATGAATTACCCAATTAACATTAGATTGAGAAATTCAGTACACATCTCACACTAATAAATTAACGTAGCTCAAGTTACATCAAAACTAACCTCCAACCACAGAACAAAAAGGTTTAAGACTCATTTGCATCATAAAAAAAAAAAAAAAATGAAAATGGTCTTAAACTTGTGGTAATTCTAGAAAATCGAATCCTAGGTTAAGAAACACACTAGCAATCCACAGCTTTAAATTTGGCAAGTTCATGATCTCCATCTCCATTACTCCTTCAACCTGCTTTCAGAAACACAAAAATTATTAAAAGTAACGTATTTTTTAGTAAAAAAAACTAAAATATTCTTAAACGTTAAACTTTTCTATTAAGAATGAAATGGATATCGAGAAAAATAAAGAAAAATTAACATACGTGTAACGTAAATGTCAAAACATAGTTGTCAGCAAGTGCAGCCAAGTTAGTACTATGAACTTTAAAGCTGGTAAGTGATTCAAGAGCTTTATAAAGCAAACCAGCAATTCCTTGTTCTTTGTTACAGACAATTCTTCCATAAAACTGCCTTTCTTCCAACTGAAAAACCTCCATTTGCAAGATTTTCTTGATTACTGGTGGAGGATTTGCTGTAATTTTGAATAATTTCTTGGCATTATTATTATTATGGATGGATTTTTCTTGGAAATCATCATGATCTGCTGCTGGATTTGTTGTTAATGAAGTCTCTAGATTCAGTATTTCAGCCTTTAGTTTCTTTGCATGTGTTTGTAAGTCTTGAATATATAACACTGCATCCCCAATTATAGACGCCTTGTCCATCTGCATTTTTTTTTTAAAGTTTGAATTCATCAATACGAACAGTCCATACACACACATATATATATATATATATATAGGTTGGTTTCTCGGTTTAATTAGGCTGTTAACAATTTATATTTTGTACCATTTTTCAAGTATATAGGATCAGTAAAACATAATTCCATTGATAGCAATTTTAATTATGATCTAAAAAATCTTGTTTTCGAGACATATTAGAAGATATATATATATATATAGTAAGAACAAAAGGCAAAAATAGCTACTCGAATCGAATTTCAAAATTTTGTAATATCATATAATAGATAACTATGTGCTTAAAAATTTAAAAAAAAAAAAATTTGTTTAAGAATTTAAATAAAAAAATTATTTAGGACTAATTCGAAAATATTATACATTACCTTGGTGATATTAGGAACCAAGGAACGGAGTGCATATAATTTTTCTTTCATCCTTCCTCTTCTTTTCCTCTCGGAAATCAGAGTTTTCGATCGATCAGTCTTGGTAGTCCTCGTCTTCTCCGGAATCGTCGTCGTCGTAGCAGAAGATTCACGATCACCTTCATTCTCCTCCAATCCCAGCGCTCCACGTAGCAGTAGTGCCTCCGATAACGATGAGTTACCGCCGCTGCCGCCACACTCGGGATTATTATTATTATTTATAATTTCGTCGTCGTCATCGTTGTTGTTGTTGTTGTTGTTAACGATGTTGAAATCGAACAATCCTCCGGTAACAGGCGGTGGTGGGGGTGGTGAGGACGACGTCGTTCCGATAATCTGGGCGGTTTCTTCCAGTAGACAACCGGAAATGTGCTCACAATCATAGTTCGGACAGAATTTAACGGCCGGTTCTGCATTTTCACCTCGGATTAGTTCAATGAACTGCTCGAAATTCGATTCGTCCATGAAATCGATGAACTCGAAATCATTAACGTTAGTTTGATCCGATTCCGGCCCGAATACATTATCCATCTCCATCTTATTATCAATTATCTGCCAACGTCGTCGTACGTCTAATGCTGAAGAGAAATTTTCTTCTGCAGTTCACAATTTATAGAACATTTCAAGAACTGAAAATTCAATTATTTTAGTCAATATTTTATTAGTTTTTGATAATTTTAATCTTTTTTATCTCCTACTATTTTTTTAAAAAAAAAAATTCCATCATATTTTGACTAATTTTTGTTCCGATTCCTAATTTATAATAATTATGGACTAATTTACAAAATTTTAACTAAATTGAAAATTAAACAAAATATGATCAGAGTAACTAGAATAATCATTAGAAATTAATACCAGAATAAAATCAAAATAAAAAATATATAAAATTGACAAAAAAATAATGAAAAACTAATAAGACGACTATAAAATAGATAATTTTAAATTT
>JAHSUH010001858.1:0-5000 GCA_025388415.1 Cynanchum wilfordii
GTAGAGCAACTCGTTTACACGCGCGCCAATGTTTTTCAGGGGAATCCATCATACAATCCAATCACAATTTTTGTGATCTTAATCCATGCCTTACCCCATACCTTTGGGGAACAATAGCCTGGCAAAGTGTTCGGTCCGATTGAGGTGCCTATTTAGGCACCAAATAGACCCTATCATGGATTTGATATATTGATAAGGTGAATATCCAGTCTATTCAACGCTAGGCATAATGAGTCTAAGGACCTCAACAAATCTCTTTTCATCCTATGAACTTTAAGGTGTATGAAGTTTCATAATTTCAGTTTGTAATCAGAACGATAGAGACTTCATTTAACTTAGGTTGATCTAGGCCAGAAGCAGACCTACGTCAAGATAACCCTACCCTTGAAACACTTTGGTAGTGCTCTTGGATCAGAATCCCAAATAATGAATCAGAGCACACGGAGCCATCTACTTATCCTTTATATATCACAAAAAAAAAATATGGCAGACTAGCGGATATTTTGATCAGTTAATGAAAGAGCCCAATGCGAAAAAAAATGCATGTTGGGTCTTTGAAACAGTTCAAATCATTTTGATAAAAAAAAGTTTGATCTGTTTTACCGAGAAGGTCTACGGTTCGAGTCCGTATAGCCCTATACTAATACTAACTAATTACTAATACTAACTAATACTATTAATATCTAATACTATTAATATAAATAATATAAATTAATATAAATATAGAATATAGTATTACTAGAATATGAAAAATAGAAAACAAAATGATTAAGGAAAATGAAAATACAAAAAATGCAATTGTATAATTTTTTCATTATTGTTTGTTGCTTGGAACTGTCGGGTTGGTTAATCGAAATCAAACTTATGGGAATAAGTTTACTCACGGCAAGCTTTTGTCATTAATCGCATTAATCTTGGGGCATTCATCTTGGGGGTAGGGCGAGTTTCATATTCAAGGAGTTCGTGATACTCCCTTTCTTTGGTATAGCCAATGTTCGTGAATTTTTGAAGTCAAAATCATGACACGAGTTACCCTTTCTAAAAACCCCAATGGATCTAGAAAGGACCTGTCGTGCTTGTGTACAAGTTCAAAAATGTAATATCTTTGGTAAGTCTCATTATTAACAATGTCAAATAGGCTCGCCATATATCTTACCTAGACCTAGCGAAGCGAGAGGGGTAGTCTGTCTTCTTTTTTTTCTATTCAATGAAGAGAAGGCCCTCCGCTAGGATACTAAAAAAAAGAATATACCAACACCAAGATATTCTAAATTCTGAAATGGAAATTTCTAGCCAGTCTCTTGCTTGTTATTATTCTAAATCACTAAGAAAAAAAAACAAGGGACTACCGATTCTATTCATAAAAAAAGAAATCTATAAAGAAAAAGAATTGAATTTCAATAAATCAAAATAAATTAGCAATTCAATTTCAAAAATTCAAAATTATAAATTTTAAATAAAATTAATTTAAAATTATTAATAAATAAATAATAATTAAATAAATAAATAATAATAAAAAATCTATAATAATAAAATTTGGTTTTTTTATTTCGTTCAATTGATTTTATTCAATTTCATCAATTAGTAATAGATAGTAATAAAGTAATAATAATTAGTAATTAGATAGTAATAATAATTAATTAATTTGAAATTAATAAAAAAAAAAGAAGTTCCAAATTACCCAAATTACAAGGGGAATTCTATATTTATTTTGAATTCCTTTTCGGGTTTGCAGAGATGAAAATAAGAACAGAGGTGAAAATAAGAGAATTTTTTTATTTGTATAAGAATAAGATATAGATCTAAAGTTATACTAACTACAAAAATCGAAATAAGTATAATCGAAATAGGATTTTGTCTTGAAATGGGATAAGTAAACAAAGGAAACTAGTCAATTCGATCAAAATGAATTCTTGTTTTGATTTTGACCAAACAGTTATGGATGACTTGACAATTCGAATCGAGCAATTCGGTATATTTTCCACGTTCATGGGAGTGCGTCTATGTTTCTGCTTTACGAATATGATATTTTTTGGGCATTTCTAATAATATCAAGTCTTATTCCTATTTTGGCTTTTTTATTTCCGGAGTTTTAGCCCCGATTAACAAAGGACCAGAGAAACTTTCTAGCTATGAATCGGGTATAGAACCAATGGGCGACGCTTGGTTACAATTTAGAATCCGTTATTATATGTTTGCTCTAGTTTTTGTTGTTTTTGATGTTGAAACGGTTTTTCTTTATCCCTGGGCAATGAGTTTCGATGTATTGGGTCTATCCGTATTTATAGAAGCTTTCATTTTTGTCCTTATCTTAATTATTGGTTTAGTTTATGCGTGGCGAAAGGGAGCATTGGAGTGGTCTTAACCCCTGAATATTCAGACAATACAAAGAAAAAAAAAGATTGAGACTGTTATGAATTCTATTGAGTTTCCTTTCCTTAATCGAACGATCCAAAATTCCGTTATTTCAACTACATTAAATGATCTTTCAAATTGGTCAAGACTCTCTAGTTTATGGCCGCTTCTCTATGGTACCAGTTGTTGCTTCATTGAATTTGCTTCCCTAATAGGGTCACGATTCGACTTTGATCGTTATGGACTAGTCCCAAGATCGAGTCCTAGACAGGCAGATCTAATTTTAACAGCCGGAACAGTAACAATGAAAATGGCCCCTTCCCTAGTAAGATTATATGAGCAAATGCCTGAACCAAAATATGTTATTGCTATGGGAGCCTGTACAATTACCGGAGGTATGTTCAGTACTGATTCTTATAGCACTGTTCGCGGAGTTGATAAGCTAATTCCTGTGGATGTCTATCTGCCGGGCTGCCCACCTAAACCGGAAGCAGTTATAGATGCTATAACAAAACTTCGTAAGAAAATATCTCGAGAAATCTATGAAGATAGAATTAGGTCTCAACAAGCGAATCGGTGTTTTACTACCAATCACAAGTTTCGCGTTGGACGCAGTATTCATACTGGAAATTATGATCAAGGATTCCTTTATCAACCGCCATCAACTTCTACTTCAGAGATACCTACTGAAACCTTTTTCAAATATAAAAAAGTTCAGTATCTTCCCATGAATTAGTCACTTAGACAGGATTTCTTTAAAAAGGAGTAGGCCAATCTTCATAAATTTCATCGTAAATATGAAAAACTTATAAAAAAAAATGCGGGAGGGATAAAAAAAGATGCGGGGTCGTTTGTCTGCTTGGCTAGCCAAGCATGAGCTAATTCATAGATCTTTAGGCTTTGATTACCAAGGAATAGAAACTTTACAAGTAAAGCCCGAGGATTGGCATTCCATTGCTGTCATTTTATACGTATATGGTTACAATTTTCTACGCTCCCAATGCGCCTATGATGTAGCACCCGGAGGGCTTTTTAGCTAGTGTGTATCATCTTACGAGAATAGAGTATGGTGTGGATCAACCAGAAGAGGTATGCATAAAAGTATTTGCCTCAAGGAGCAATCCTAGGATTCCATCCGTGTTCTGGGTTTGGAAAAGTGTGGATTTTCAAGAACGAGAGTCTTATGATATGTTGGGAATCTCTTATGATAATCATCCACGCTTGAAACGTATCTTAATGCCCGAAAGTTGGATAGGATGGCCCTTACGTAAGGATTACATTGCCCCCAATTTTTATGAAATACAAGATGCTCATTGAATGATAAGAAAAAGATTTCCACTTATACAATTTCAGATATTCAAAGCTTGTACGTTCTCTTCTAGATTAAACAGAATAGAAGTCTTGTTTAAATTCTCGCTAGGCTATAACAAAAAAAAAAAAATAAGGGATTCCTTGGAATTATCGCCTTCCATTTATTTGGGTTGGAAGATTTTTATTTCAGATGAGCCAAACCAATAGGATGAACCAAAGGAGTTCTGTATCATGAAGTTTGACTTTGTACCACGCATATTACTTAGACCGTTCTAGAAAGTTATGTAGGTAGGAATGAAGAAATCGAACCGGATTCTATTTATTTGTATCTGAACTTAATCTTGTCTATTTCAATTTCTCTAGATTCGACTTGTTAGTATCTCAACCAACTAATTTAACCTTTTGAACGCGTCTTTTGAATATATATGAAGTATTAACATTCTACGGCATGGACATAAAGATAAAAAAGATCAAATAGAATCGAATTCTTTTAGATAAATAGATAAAGTATCTAAAAGAATTCTACCCATCTAAAAAAAAATAGATGGGATATATCTCGGCGAGATGGAAAAAAGTATGTGTTATGATCCAAATTAACACTGAATAGGGATGTCGATTCATATCAATTAATTTATTCAAGAGAGACTCATCCAAATTAATCATATACCAGGAACCAGATTTGAACTGGTGACACGAGGATTTTCAGTCCTCTGCTCTACCAGCTGAGCTATCCCGGCTAAGTCCGAATGTAGCATCCTCATTTTATTAGAGGGCGGGGGTCTATGTCAATTAAAGGGCGAAAAGAAGATTCAAAAGTTTGATCTAGGTACTGGAATTTCTTGGATCTTAAAAAAAGACGACTTTTGAAGTTTCAGTATGAGTAATGATATGGATTGTAAATCATTCAAATGGGGATTTCTTGCTCAAAGATGTATATCTTAGATATAAGATATAATAAGACATTTCCGCCCGGATCTATTTCAAAACGAGTGTATAAGGACACTCACGCAAGGAAAGGGGGGATAGAATGGATAAATAGTTGGGGGGCAAATAGGCTTTTTGGGGATAGAGGGACTTGAACCCTCACGATTTTTTAAGTCGACGGATTTTCCTCTTACTAAAAATTTCATTGTTGCCAGCATTGACATGTAGAACGGGACTCTATCTTTATTCTCGTCCGATTAATCCGGTTCTTGAAAAGAGGATCTACAGACTATGGAGTGAATCTTTTTGATCAATGAATATTCGATTCCACATTGAAGAAAGAATCGAATCACACCAATTCTTCCGTTTTTTTCTTACCTGTCTTCTCCTATCTTGTATAGGAGACCCTT
>JAHSUH010001858.1:10000-15584 GCA_025388415.1 Cynanchum wilfordii
CGTGGAAAACGATCCCAAAGAAAAGAATTGTACAGTACGAAATAACATAAAAAATTGATTTAGATTTTAAAGGACTCCTTTTATTTTATTCCTTTTTGGCAGGCATCAATAACAATAACAAATATTTAATATTTAAACCCAACTAGTTTTCACCCCAACGGAAATCTAGTAATATAACATACCAACGAAAGGAACTATTCCAAGTTCATTGAAGTTACAAATTAGAATAACTCGAGAAATTTGCATTGAATTATGATACTATGATACAAAGAAGAATGATATAAAGAAGAAAAAAGATCAAATAAGCATTCTATGATGAAAAATTGTCTAGTTTTTTTAGTTAAAGTTTCCATTTATTAGTCGCACCGATCCAATAATCTATTAATAATCTATTACTAGTAATAAGTAATAATATGAATGACTCGCTATTCATTCGGGTTGGGGTCATAATCATTATATAGGAGAGATGGCCGAGTGGTTCAAGGCGTAGCATTGGAACTGCTATGTAGGCTTTTGTTTACCGAGGGTTCGAATCCCTCTCTTTCCGCTTTAATTTACCGATTTTACTTAACAATGGGAAATGGATAACGCTATTCCAACTTTCTTTACTATCGATTCTTCTATTCCTAATTGCTGTGACACATAAACTACTCAAAAAGAAACTACTAGAATGGAAAAAGAGTCAAAGGAAAAACCTTCGGTCTAGGATCCGGAAAAGGGAGAAAATACGGATCAATTCCGTATTTATCTTACTTACTTTTTAAGTAAGTTTAATTTACTTCGACGAAAGGGAAGAAAATTGCCCGAATCCTTATTTATTTTAGTTAGTTTTAAGTCTGACGAGAATAGTATTCTACAACCAGCAATTCATTTATTTTCAAACCAACCCATTTACTATCTATTATTTGATTGACTAATCCTTTATATTGGAATGGTTGAAGGATCAAATGACTTGGCAATTCCTGATGAGAGGATGAATCCAGAGATTTTTGAATCAGAGCTTTGGATTTTTTGTTCATCCTTTACCGTAATAATATCTCCGGGTTTGCAGCGATAACTTGGTATATCTACTATATGACCATTAACTAAAATATGCCTATGGTTAACAAATTGCCGGGCTGTCGGAATAGTCGAAGCCATACCCAATCGGAAAAGGATGTTATCCAAACGCATTTCAAGTAATTGTAGTAAAACTTGACCTGTTGCCCCTTGGCTTTTCCGGCGATATGAACGTATTTAAGTAATTGTCGTTCTGTAAGACCATAGAAAAAACGCAACTTTTGTTTTTCTTCTAGGCGAATACGATATTGAGATTTTTTTCCCGAACGAGATTGGTTTCTAAGATCATTTCCGGCTCTAGGCCTTTTATTAGTTAGTCCCGGCAAAGCTCCCCACCGGCGTATTTTTTTCAAACGAGGTCCTCGGTAACGCGACATAAAGACTCCTTTTTTTATTTGTTTAGAATCTATTTTATTTTCTCTTTTTTTTTTTTTTTTTTTTTATAAAATAGTTATATTTTTTTTATTTATTTATTAAATATTTTAATTAATTATTAAAAATTATTTTAATTAATTATTAAAAATTATTAATTAAAAATTATTAAATTTGAATTTTTAAACCTAAATTCAAATTTTCAAACTCAAACTAAAGTAACTCTAAAGTAACTAAAGCAAATGAAGCGAAGTTTGCTGAAGTAGCCTACTTGTGTACTAAAAAGAAGTATGAGACGAATTGAATAAATATCCAGAACGCTTCCTATTTTCTATTATAGAAAAGGGATTCCTTTCCTGACATAGTTGTAAGTTCTTATAATGTTTAATGTTAATTTACGAAATTTAAAAATTTAAAAAATATTGAATATTCTTTGATTTCAAAAAAAAGACATTCTCAATTATGTCAAAATTGGAATAAATAGGAAAAAGCCGGCTATCGGAATCGAACTGATGACCATCGCATTACAAATGCGATGCTCTAACCTCTGAGCTAAGCGGGCTCACATAACATCAATTTTATGTGCTCAATTTTATGTGCATAGTAATTCAATAAAATATTGGAATCTTAGGTATTCACTATTATGTCTTATCTATTCAGACTCGATATGAATAGAAAACAATAGAATATACAATTTCAAATAAATATTGAATATTAATATTATAGAACATAACGATTAATATAAGCGATATAGAATTTGTATTTTTTATCACTAATCACTAATCGAATTTACAATTCGAATATTATTCAATTCGATATTTTTTTAGTAAATTCTATATCTTGGTAGACTCGATAGTCAATATTTTGATTCTAGTTAGTTAGTTAGATAGTTAAATTATTTAAATTTGTCATTTTTAAATTTGAATTCAAATGACATTTGAAATTCGTTTATTACACTTCTATATTTTCTATATTATTTGATTCCATATCATTAGGAATGATTAGTTGGAACTGATGAGACATTCCCTCCACGTTCATTCCATTCATAAAATTCATAAAGTAGTAAAGGCGGAAATAAAAAGAAAAAAAAAGACCGTTCAAGTATTCAAAATTGCATGAGAAGGGCGACAGGTATATATATATATATAGGATATCTGTTAATCTATATTGAATTACGAATCCAGAAATGCTAAAATCCAATTTGATTGGACCAAAAAGGGTCTCATACAAGATAGAGAAGACAGGTAAGAAATAAAAGAGTAAAAATGCTTCTTCGAAATAAGAATAGGTATCTAATGAATTCAAAGGTTCCAGTATAAATGAAAGAAAAAGGGCCCGACATCATAATGCAATGAAATTCTAATCTTAACACAAAAGGAAGGATATGGCGAAATGGGTAGACGCTACGGACTTAATTGGATTGAGCCTTAGTAAGGAAACCTACTAAGTGATGACTTTCAAATTCAGAGAAACCCGGAATTAAGAAAAGGGCAATCCTGAGCCAAATCCTATTTTCCACAAACAAAGGTTCAGAAAACAAGGATAGGTGCAGAGACTCGACGGAAGCTGTTCTAACAAATGGAGTTGGCCGCGTTGGTAGTTGGTAGAGAACTCTTTCCATCGAAAATTCAGAAAGGATGAAAGATATACATACGTATTGAATACTATATCAAAATCAAATGATTAATGCCGACCCAAATGAGTCTATATTTTTCTAAAAAAACGGAAGAATTGGTGTGATTCGATTCTTTCTTCAATGTGGAATCGAATATTCATTGATCAAAAGATTCACTCCATAGTCTGTAGATCCTCTTTTCAAGAACCGGATTAATCGGACGAGAATAAAGATAGAGTCCCGTTCTACATGTCAATGCTGGCAACAATGAAATTTTTTAGTAAGAGGAAAATCCGTCGACTAAAAATCGTGAGGGTTCAAGTCCCTCTATCCCCAAAAGCCTATTTGCCCCCCAACTATTTATCCATTCTATCCCCCTTTCCTTGCGTGAGTGTCCTTATACACTCGTTTTGAAATAGATCCGGGCGGAAATGTCTTATTATATCTTATATCTAAGATATACATCTTTGAGCAAGAAATCCCCATTTGAATGATTTACAATCCATATCATTACTCATACTGAAACTTCAAAAGTCGTTTTTTTTAAGATCCAAGAAATTCCAGTACCTAGATCAAACTTTTGAATCTTCTTTCGCCCTTTTAATTGACATAGACCCCCGCCCTCTAATAAAATGAGGATGCTACATTCGGACTTAGCCGGGATAGCTCAGCTGGTAGAGCAGAGGACTGAAAATCCTCGTGTCACCAGTTCAAATCTGGTTCCTGGTATATGATTAATTTGGATGAGTCTCTCTTGAATAAATTAATTGATATGAATCGACATCCCTATTCAGTGTTAATTTGGATCATAACACATACTTTTTTCCATCTCACGAGATATATCCCATCTATCTTTTTTTTTATAGATGGGTAGAATTCTTGATACTTATTATCTATTTATTAAAGAATTCGATTCTATTTGATCTTTTTATCTTTATGTCCATGCCGTAGAATGTTAATACTTCATATATATTCAAAAGACGCGTTCAAAAAGGTTAAATTAGTTGGTTGAGATACTAACAAGTCGAATCTAGAGAAATTGAAATAGACAAGATTAAGTTCAGATACAAATAAATAGAATCCGGTTCGATTTCTTCATTCCTACCTACATAACTTTCTAGAACGGTCTAAGTAATATGCGTGGTACAAAGTCAAACTTCATGATACAGAACTCCTTTGGTTCATCCTATTGGTTTGGCTCATCTGAAATAAAAATCTTCCAACCCAAATAAATGGAAGGCGATAATTCCAAGGAATCCCTTTTTTTTTTTTTTTTGTTATAGCCTAGCGAGAATTTAAACAAGACTTCTATTCTGTTTAATCTAGAAGAGAACGTACAAGCTTTGAATATCTGAAATTGTATAAGTGGAAATCTTTTTCTTATCATTCAATGAGCATCTTGTATTTCATAAAAATTGGGGGCAATGTAATCCTTACGTAAGGGCCATCCTATCCAACTTTCGGGCATTAAGATACGTTTCAAGCGTGGATGATTATCATAAGAGATTCCCAACATATCATAAGACTCTCGTTCTTGAAAATCCACACTTTTCCAAACCCAGAACACGGATGGAATCCTAGGATTGCTCCTTGAGGCAAATACTTTTATGCATACCTCTTCTGGTTGATCCACACCATACTCTATTCTCGTAAGATGATACACACTAGCTAACAGCCCTCCGGGTGCTACATCATAGGCGCATTGGGAGCGTAGAAAATTGTAACCATATACGTATAAAATGACAGCAATGGAATGCCAATCCTCGGGCTTTACTTGTAAAGTTTCTATTCCTTGGTAATCAAAGCCTAAAGATCTATGAATTAGCTCATGCTTGGCTAGCCAAGCAGACAAACGACCCCGCATCTTTTTTATCCCTCCCGCATTTTTTTGTATAAGTTTTTCATATTTACGATGAAATTTATGAAGATTGGCCTACTCCTTTTTAAAGAAATCCTGTCTAAGTGACTAATTCATGGGAAGATACTGAACTTTTTATATTTGAAAAAGGTTTCAGTAGGTATCTCTGAAGTAGAAGTTGATGGCGGTTGATAAAGGAATCCTTGATCATAATTTCCAGTATGAATACTGCGTCCAACGCGAAACTTGTGATTGGTAGTAAAACACCGATTCGCTTGTTGAGACCTAATTCTATCTTCATAGATTTCTCGAGATATTTTCTTACGAAGTTTTGTTATAGCATCTATAACTGCTTCCGGTTTAGGTGGGCAGCCCGGCAGATAGACATCCACAGGAATTAGCTTATCAACTCCGCGAACAGTGCTATAAGAATCAGTACTGAACATACCTCCGGTAATTGTACAGGCTCCCATAGCAATAACATATTTTGGTTCAGGCATTTGCTCATATAATCTTACTAGGGAAGGGGCCATTTTCATTGTTACTGTTCCGGCTGTTAAAATTAGATCTGCCTGTCTAGGACTCGATCTTGGGACTAGTCCATAACGATCAAAGTCGAATCGTGACCCTATTAGGGAAGCAAATTCAATGAAGCAACAACTGGTACCATAGAGAAGCGG
>JAHSUH010001859.1:0-5000 GCA_025388415.1 Cynanchum wilfordii
TGAAAAGAAACGATATCAATAAAATTTCCATTTATTCGCGATCTAGGCATAAGTAGCAATCCATTCTATAATTCTTCTCATTACCTCTCGTGAAAACGATCCCCCAAAAAAAAAAAGAATTGTACAGTACGAAATAACATAAAAAATTGATTTAGATTTTAAAGGACTCCTTTTATTTTATTCCTTTTTGGCAGGCATCAATAACAATAACAAATATTTAATATTTAAACCCAACTAGTTTTCACCCCAACGGAAATCTAGTAATATAACATACCAACGAAAGGAACTATTCCAAGTTCATTGAAGTTACAAATTAGAATAACTCGAGAAATTTGCATTGAATTATGATACTATGATACAAAGAAGAATGATATAAAGAAGAAAAAAAGATCAAATAAGCATTCTATGATGAAAAATTGTCTAGTTTTTTTTAGTTAAAGTTTCCATTTATTAGTCGCACCGATCCAATAATCTATTAATAATCTATTACTAGTAATAAGTAATAATATGAATGACTCGCTATTCATTCGGGTTGGGGTCATAATCATTATATAGGAGAGATGGCCGAGTGGTTCAAGGCGTAGCATTGGAACTGCTATGTAGGCTTTTGTTTACCGAGGGTTCGAATCCCTCTCTTCCGCTTTAATTTACCGATTTTACTTAACAATGGGAAATGGATAACGCTATTCCAACTTTCTTTACTATCGATTCTTCTATTCCTAATTGCTGTGACACATAAACTACTCCAAAAGAAACTACTAGAATGGAAAGAGTAGTCAAGGAAAAAACCTTCGGTCTAGGATCCGGAAAAGGGAGAAAATACGGATCAATTCCGTATTTATCTTACTTACTTTTAAGTAAGTTTAATTTACTTCGACGAAAGGGAAGAAAATTGCCCGAATCCTTATTTATTTTAGTTAGTTTTAAGTCTGACGAGAATAGTATTCTACAACCAGCAATTCATTTATTTTCAAACCAACCCATTTACTATCTATTATTTGATTGACTAATCCTTTATATTGGAATGGTTGAAGGATCAAATGACTTGGCAATTCCTGATGAGAGGATGAATCCAGAGATTTTTGAATCAGAGCTTTGGATTTTTGTTCATCCTTTACCGTAATAATATCTCCGGGTTTGCAGCGATAACTTGGTATATCTACTATATGACCATTAACTAAAATATGCCTATGGTTAACAAATTGCCGGGCTGTCGGAATAGTCGAAGCCATACCCAATCGGAAAAGGATGTTATCCAAACGCATTTCAAGTAATTGTAGTAAAACTTGACCTGTTGCCCCCTTGGCTTTTCCGGCGATATGAACGTATTTAAGTAATTGTCGTTCTGTAAGACCATAGTGAAAACGCAACTTTTGTTTTTCTTCTAGGCGAATACGATATTGAGATTTTTTCCCGAACGAGATTGGTTTCTAAGATCATTTCCGGCTCTAGGCCTTTTATTAGTTAGTCCCGGCAAAGCTCCCCACCGGCGTATTTTTTCAAACGAGGTCCTCGGTAACGCGACATAAAGACTCCTTTTTGTATTTGTAGAATTTGTTTAGAATCTATTTTATTCTTTTTTTTTTTATTTTTTATAAAATAGTTATATTTTTTATTTATTTATTAAATATTTTAATTAATTATTAAAAATTATTTTAATTAATTATTAAAAATTATTAATTAAAAATTATTAAATTTGAATTTTTAAACCTAAATTCAAATTTTCAAACTCAAACTAAAGTAACTCTAAAGTAACTAAAGCAAATGAAGCGAAGTTTGCTGAAGTAGCCTACTTGTGTACTAAAAAGAAGTATGAGACGAATTGAATAAATATCCAGAACGCTTCCTATTTTCTATTATAGAAAAGGGATTCCTTTCCTGACATAGTTGTAAGTTCTTATAATGTTTAATGTTAATTTACGAAATTTAAAAATTTAAAAATATTGAATATTCTTTGATTTCAAAAAGACATTCTCAATTATGTCAAAATTGGAATAAATAGGAAAAAGCCGGCTATCGGAATCGAACCGATGACCATCGCATTACAAATGCGATGCTCTAACCTCTGAGCTAAGCGGGCTCACATAACATCAATTTTATGTGCTCAATTTTATGTGCATAGTAATTCAATAAAATATTGGAATCTTAGGTATTCACTATTATGTCTTATCTATTCAGACTCGATATGAATAGAAAACAATAGAATATACAATTTCAAATAAATATTGAATATTAATATTATAGAACATAACGATTAATATAAGCGATATAGAATTTGTATTTTTTATCACTAATCACTAATCGAATTTACAATTCGAATATTATTCAATTCGATATTTTTTTAGTAAATTCTATATCTTGGTAGACTCGATAGTCAATATTTTGATTCTAGTTAGTTAGTTAGATAGTTAAATTATTTAAATTTGTCATTTTTAAATTTGAATTCAAATGACATTTGAAATTCGTTTATTACACTTCTATATTTTCTATATTATTTGATTCCATATCATTAGGAATGATTAGTTGGAACTGATGAGACATTCCTCCACGTTCATTCCATTCATAAAATTCATAAAGTAGTAAAGGCGGAAATTAAGACAAAAAAAAAGACCGTTCAAGTATTCAAAATTGCATGAGAAGGGCGACAGGTATATATATATATATAGGATATCTGTTAATCTATATTGAATTACGAATCCAGAAATGCTAAAATCCAATTTGATTGGACCAAAAGGGGTCTCCTATACAAGATAGGAGAAGACAGGTAAGAAATAAAAGAGTAAAAATGCTTCTTCGAAATAAGAATAGGTATCTAATGAATTCAAAGGTTCCAGTATAAATGAAAGAAAAAGGGCCCGACATCATAATGCAATGAAATTCTAATCTTAACACAAAAGGAAGGGGATATGGCGAAATGGGTAGACGCTACGGACTTAATTGGATTGAGCCTTAGTAAGGAAACCTACTAAGTGATGACTTTCAAATTCAGAGAAACCCCGGAATTAAGAAAAAGGGCAATCCTGAGCCAAATCCTATTTTCCACAAACAAAGGTTCAGAAAACAAGGATAGGTGCAGAGACTCGACGGAAGCTGTTCTAACAAATGGAGTTGGCCGCGTTGGTAGTTGGTAGAGAACTCTTTCCATCGAAAATTCAGAAAGGATGAAAGATATACATACGTATTGAATACTATATCAAAATCAAATGATTAATGCCGACCCAAATGAGTCTATATTTTTTCTATAAAAAACGGAAGAATTGGTGTGATTCGATTCTTTCTTCAATGTGGAATCGAATATTCATTGATCAAAAGATTCACTCCATAGTCTGTAGATCCTCTTTTCAAGAACCGGATTAATCGGACGAGAATAAAGATAGAGTCCCGTTCTACATGTCAATGCTGGCAACAATGAAATTTTTAGTAAGAGGAAAATCCGTCGACTTAAAAAATCGTGAGGGTTCAAGTCCCTCTATCCCCCAAAAAGCCTATTTGCCCCCAACTATTTATCCATTCTATCCCCCCTTTCCTTGCGTGAGTGTCCTTATACACTCGTTTTGAAATAGATCCGGGCGGAAATGTCTTATTATATCTTATATCTAAGATATACATCTTTGAGCAAGAAATCCCCATTTGAATGATTTACAATCCATATCATTACTCATACTGAAATTCAACGTTCTCTTTGTCTATCCCCCCCTCCCCCCTCTCCTCCTCTTCAGAAGATTCAAAAGTTTGATCTAGGTACTGGAATTTCTTGGATCTTAAAAAAACGACTTTTGAAGTTTCAGTATGAGTAATGATATGGATTGTAAATCATTCAAATGGGGATTTCTTGCTCAAAGATGTATATCTTAGATATAAGATATAATAAGACATTTCCGCCCGGATCTATTTCAAAACGAGTGTATAAGGACACTCACGCAAGGAAAGGGGGGATAGAATGGATAAATAGTTGGGGGGCAAATAGGCTTTTTGGGGATAGAGGGACTTGAACCCTCACGATTTTTTAAGTCGACGGATTTTCCTCTTACTAAAAATTTCATTGTTGCCAGCATTGACATGTAGAACGGGACTCTATCTTTATTCTCGTCCGATTAATCCGGTTCTTGAAAAGAGGATCTACAGACTATGGAGTGAATCTTTTGATCAATGAATATTCGATTCCACATTGAAGAAAGAATCGAATCACACCAATTCTTCCGTTTTTTATAGAAAAAATATAGACTCATTTGGGTCGGCATTAATCATTTGATTTTGATATAGTATTCAATACGTATGTATATCTTTCATCCTTTCTGAATTTTCGATGGAAAGAGTTCTCTACCAACTACCAACGCGGCCAACTCCATTTGTTAGAACAGCTTCCGTCGAGTCTCTGCACCTATCCTTGTTTTCTGAACCTTTGTTTGTGGAAAATAGGATTTGGCTCAGGATTGCCCTTTTTCTTAATTCCGGGGGTTTCTCTGAATTTGAAAGTCATCACTTAGTAGGTTTCCTTACTAAGGCTCAATCCAATTAAGTCCGTAGCGTCTACCCATTTCGCCATATCCCCTTCCTTTTGTGTTAAGATTAGAATTTCATTGCATTATGATGTCGGGCCCTTTTTCTTTCATTTATACTGGAACCTTTGAATTCATTAGATACCTATTCTTATTTCGAAGAAGCATTTTTACTCTTTTATTTCTTACCTGTCTTCTCCTATCTTGTATAGGAGACCCTTTTTGGTCCAATCAAATTGGATTTTAGCATTTCTGGATTCGTAATTCAATATAGATTAACAGATATCCTATATATATATATATACCTGTCGCCCCTCTCATGCAATTTTGAATACTTGAACGGTCTTTTTTTTTGTCTTAATTTCCGCCTTTACTACTTTATGAATTTTATGAATGGAATGAACGTGGAGGAATGTCTCATCAGTTCCAACTAATCATTCCTAATGATATGGAATCAAATAATATAGAAAATATAGAAGTGTAATAAACGAATTTCAAATG
>JAHSUH010001860.1:0-15603 GCA_025388415.1 Cynanchum wilfordii
TAGAGTCTCTTATAGCCAAAAAATAAAGATTCTCTGAGGATAAGCATATTCATGAATTTATTCTTTCATTCTTCACTATTGCTTTAGATTTTGAGGGCAGATTAAATTATTTTTATCAGGTCTTGGCAGTTAAACATGGAGAAATTCAAGGGAGCTTGGTGACAGTAGTCTTGGCCTCTTTCTGGCGTTTGTTTGCTGCCACCCATCAGCATATTGTATGGTTTTGTGTTTTTCTAATTTACCACTCACTCTTGATTCAATCGTTCAGAGCTTATTAATCTTAAATGTTTGTCACTGTTGTGGTCTAGAGCTTTGTTTGGAATTTAGCATCCACGTTTGTGGCTAATTCAGCATTATTCTTGAATAAAAATCTCCTATCAAAATTTATCCTTATTTTCCAAACAATTTTGTCACTAATTTTGGTCGTTTGTTTGGCATACATGGAGTCAAGGAGGTTATATATGATTCTTCCCATTTGTTTTGATCTTTCAATTCACAGCTAATTTTACAGATTGGTGCAGCTGCTTTTTGCTCTGCCTGGTTAGATGTTGGTGATACATGAGGAAGGTTTGTTTGTTCTTCTTGTTATTTCTCCGGGAGCAAGCAATGTATGATTTCTTGCTTTTCTCTTTTGTGAAAGCTTAGAAGCCTTATCTTATTGTTTTTGCTCCCCCAGTTTCAGAAGCTGATGTAGCAAGGAGATCTGCAGATCGCTTTGCTTCTTATGAATCAATATTATCAACTTGACCCATCTTTTACTCTAATCATGTTTGACCTAGTTATGGCATTTTGTTTGTTTCCTGATGAATAATTTTTTTATCAACTTCCTAACCTTGATGTCAATGATCATTTTGTAAGGACCTTTATCTTTATCCGTAATAAATATCACAAACATTGGTTCTCCTATTTTAGTAGGTTTCTACTTCCATTCTTCTTTTGTTCTGTTAATCAAAAGTGGTATTCTATTTCCATGTTATGTTCTTGTAATCAGGAGTTTTCTACTTCCATTGATATCTTCAATTCTTGTTTTCAGGGTTCCTCAATTCCTTTTCATAATGGAATAATTATAAGAAGAAAAAAACTACGTAATTATAAGAAGTGGTTTTTTGTTGTAATTTTGAAGGCTTTTGTACGTGAGTTAGCATGGTGTGACTTGAAACAATGCACGCAGAGAGAAAAAAAATAGGTAATTTTGTAATTGCCAAACTGCAGATGAACTTCACTACATATTGGTAATGTGTCCTGTTTTCACCATGTAGAATCTCCTACTACAAACAACCATGCAGATGCTCCTCAATTTTGTTTCTTTCTTGTATGCACTTTTTATTCAGTTCATTCTTTCTTTTCATTTCATTATGTAATTCTTTTGCATGCATGCTTTTATTTATTTTTGCATACTGTTTTTCCTTTCTTTTCTCACTTTGTCTTATTTATTATTCTTTTGGTATCATTTGGTTCTTTTGTATTTTGTTCCTATTTTTGTTACTAATTTCTTTCTTCTTGTTTGTAGGTATTTTGATTTCTTTCTCTTGTTTTTCTTGTTCTTTTAATTTCTTTATTAGATTGTTTGTAGTAGGAGATTTTTATACCTCTTGAAATCTCTTTTATTTAGTGTTTTGTTGTACTCTATCTTTCTTAATTGTTTGTTGAAGGTATATAAGAACCAAAAGGCTTCGCTAAAAAACCTGGAAATGCAAGTGGAACAACTGTCTGAGCAAAAGGATCATCCCCTAGCACTACCGAATTAAATTCCGTTGACTAAATCTAGAGAGGAGGTTGTTAGGGAGGAACAAAGCGAGCTCTACAGAAGACATTGAAGAGAAAAGCTCCAAAGAAGAAAATTGTGGAGGACTATGTTCTAAATTTTAATAATTTTGTTAAAACTTCTAGTAGAACTTCTGTTAATTTGCCTTTACTTGACGTTATTTCTTCTTTTCCTAAGTACTCCAAGTTTTTAAAGTACATTTTATGTAATAAGCACTCTTCTTAATTTACATTTTTATAATAGTTTGCAAAATCATTTTAGGTAAAATACTATAATTTGTTAATTGTATAGTTTTTATTTCATCTTTACTCATTCTTTTATTTTTTTTTCTTTTTCGGGAATAAAACAAATAAGTTCCAAGCATGCTTGCTCGGAAACAAGATTTGTCTTTCTTCCCTTTCCTTTTACTGCTTTTATCGAGTCTTACTTGGTTTTTGGCGTCCAATAAATGCCTATCACGCTTTATTAGTGGTTAGATGTTCCAGTATAAGCTTTATCTTGTTTGTTATGTTAGTACCGGATGCTCCAGATAGGATTTATGTGAGTTCAATAAATTGTTAGATATAAATTGTTTTTAGTTTTCGTTTCTATTTGTTTTCACTTTTAGCTATTATTTTTAGTGTTTTTTACTCGGGATGTACTATTTGAATTTATTTGGATTTTTATGATTATCTTTTGTCTCCAATTCATGGAGATTATTATTTTGATACTTCCTTTTGATAGACTTTAGGACTAATATTAATTTGTTTACACATCATTTACTTTATGATAGCCTTGCTTGTGTGTTTAATGTAAGAATTGGCTGTTTAGCATGTACTAATATGACTTAGTTTTTGTTGGTATAATTTTTTTTAGTATTCTTAAGTTTTTAGGTGATATGTTAGTTTAGTTTTTAATTTAAATAAAGAGATTAAGGTAGCATTCTTAGAAATTAATTCTAAGAAATGCGAGATGATGACCAACATTTGTTTTAAAACTATTTTACAGTAGCAATTGCATTTTGTTCTTCTGTTTGCATTATATTTTCCAAGTAGAAGAATTTGCATGGTTTCTGTGTAAATTTCATTTTGCATGATTTTGTAATGATTGCATATAGATACAATAGGTTTTATGTTGTATGTTAGTTAATGTAGGTAAAGTATTTTACTTGACTCGTTTTGCTATGAGTTTTTGATTGAAGCTTAATTTATGTTGCGAGTTATTTAATTGACTTGTCTTTTTTCGAGTATCACTTAAAGATTATATTTTATTCTACTTATTTATTTATTTAAGTTATCAATTGGAGTTTATTTACTTGACTAACTTTACTTATGTAGGTAAAATATTTACTTGACTCGTCTTAGGAGCTTAATTTATGTTGCTAGTTATTTACTTGACTTTTTTTTTTTAAAGTTATCACTTGAAACATATTTTATTTTACTTGCTTTGTGTTATCAATTGGAACTTATTTCGTGTAGTTGAGTTCTTTTATGGGATTAACTTTGTTTGGAGTTATCACTTGTAGATTATTTTATGTTGTTAAGATATTTTATTTGACTTATCTTCCTTCGAGTTATTTCTCGGAGCTTAATTATTTGACTAGTCTTATTTCAAGTTATCACATAGAATTTTGTTTTGAATGATCAATTAGAGCTTATTTTATGTAGTTGAATTTTTCTTACTTGACTAAATTTGCTTGAAATTGTCGCTTGAGCTTATTTTATGTTTGTAAATTATTTTGCTTTAATGATTTTGTTTTGTATTATCACTTGTAAGTCGTCGACTTTTTCTTGACTCACCTTGCTTTGATTTAGTACTTTTAACTTATTTATGTGGTCTAGTTATTTTACTTGACTTGCTTCGAGTTCTCACTTGGACTTATTTTATGTAGTTTGGTTATTTTAGTTAACTCAGTTTGCTTTGAGTTATGACTTGAAACTTGTTTTATTTCGTTTAAGTTATTTACTTGACTTGCCTTAATTTGAGTTGTCACTATGAACTTATTTTAAATGATTTTCCTTGCTTGAGTTATGACTTTGGAGATTTTATACTTCCAATGAGTTATGTGAGGGAATTTTTGCCTAAAGAATTTTATCGTACGCAAAATATTATACTTTCTTGATTCACAAATTTTGTTGTCCATTAACACAAAAAATGCATTCCTTTAAATTATGTTAAAGACTTGTTTCTGCTTGAGGCTGGATATGGTAACAAGACTAATTGACATATATACCCTACTTGATGTGTGCAAATTGAGGTTGTTGCATGCAGGGATGATCCATCAATTTCCCAATCTGTTCATTTTTATAATTCTGCTATCAAGTGTTGTGATTGCAGCATTTCCTAATTTCATTTTATAGATTCTGTTTCTAGTTTCATGCTTTGTTTTACTTTTATTGATTGTTTCTAATAAGAGGAGAAGGATGCAACTTTGATATAAGATAAGTTTGTTTATTTATCATTAAGCTTTGATATCAACTGTGATTATTTCTTTCTTTTATTAAAACTTTATTAATTTTTTACTAGGATTACTGTTTTGTTGGGCTGTTGTTGAAATCCCTCAAATTGTCACCAACTTCCGCTGCAAATCCTGCCATGGCGTTTTTCTTTAGTGAAACCTTATTTTTTCCTTCTTCATTACATTTGTATGTATATTTAAAACTTATATTTTCTTCGTCTGTCTTTCCCTTTTCTTCCGCAGGTTGGAGCATCAATCTAATAGGCTGCCTTCTCAAACCTGCAACAGTAAGCTCTTAGTTTTCCATCTTCTTTACTTGATTCGTGTTTTTTAAAGGTATTACTTGAAGATTATTTACTTTTTTTTACTTCCTTTGAGCTTATTTTATATAGTTAAGTTATTTTACTTGCTTTGGATTATCACTTAGAACTTATTTTATCTTACTTATTTCGAGTTGTTAGTTGGAGTTTATTTCATGTGGTTGAGTTATTTTACTTTACTAGCTTTGCTAGGAGTTATTACTTGTTACTTATTTTATGTAGATATGATACTTTGCTTGATTTGTCTTGCTTTGAGTTATTAATGAGAGCTTAATTTGTGTTGCGAGTTATTTACTTGACTTGTATGTTTTCAAATTATCATTTGAAACTTATTTTATGTGACTTGACTCATCTTCCTTAAGATTTGAACAACTTTTTAGGCCCTCTTCTAATTTCATGTTTCATTCATTGTCTTTTTGCACAGCTTGCAGAGGACATAGGGGCATTACCCATATGAGTGTATATTACGATGAATATGCCTCTTATAAACATTTTCTATTTATCACTCTTTTCCAAACTTTATAGGTGAATTTTGCATGTTTGTGGAAATCCTTAATTTTTACTGCTCGTGATACCATGTTAAGCTTTTAAAGCCAGTGACAATATACCTCGATTAGACATGATATGAGAGTGGAAAGTCCTGAGTTTGAATTCCTACTATTACACTATTTGTTGATTATTGTGCATATTTTGGGCCTTTGTTAAGAAAAATTTGTGATCAGATTTGTAATATTTTGGGCCTTCTCAAAATATCTTGTGATGGATATGTTGAGAAGATAGATATTACTTTTTAGAATAGGTTATATTTTACCTTGATTTAACAATAAAGTCAGAGGGTGACAGTATTTGGGTGGGTGTCCATTGAAGAACTGAAAGAATCCCAGATTGACTAGATAGAATGCAAATTGAAAAATGTATCCTCCACTTCTAGAGATGCCTTGTATACTATTGTTTTTAATTCTTCTTTGATACTGGCATCCAATCAGACTAGGAATTTTAATTGGATCTTATAGCATAGGGAGTGCAAGCTTCTCCTCGAAGCATTCTTCTGATTAGACTTCATCTCCAAGGTAGCAAATAGCTATGTCATTTCAGAAGTGAAATTTTATTTGCAGACAGTTTATGATTAAGCTGGTTAAAACAATAAGGATGCTTAGATAGTAACCATTTTGGCTTGCTTGTTATCATAAGGAAATACAACTTATGTATGGAATTTAACACATGATACAGATTTTTTGTCCATCACATTTGGATACCTGATATCTTTGACATTCCCTATGCTTTCTCTGATTCATGATCAATTGTACTTGTGTAATGATATTCTTTTGTTTAACAAATTACTACTTGTGCCATAAGAAATCTTCTGTCCTTCAGTTCCAGCTCTTTAACGTATAAATTAGAATCTTGTATTTTGTGTTACATGCATATGCTCTGCTTCTTACCTTTTAAATTAGCATTTTCATACAAGTCTTGTAGAGTTTTAATTCTGCTCTTCTTGTCTCATCCATCTCAGGAATGTGTAAAACCACATGTATATATACACAACAAGATGCCCTAGATTTGTATGCAAATTGGACAGATGAAGTAAAAGCCTTAGATGCAGTTGAAATATTAAAAGCTTGTACCCCTCTTAAGCTGACCAAGTTTTTGTAGCTTGACTGTAAGACTTTCCTTTGTCGTTCATTCTTTGTCATAATCTTTCCCTCTTCACTGGATGACTCTTGGTTTGAACCATATATTGCTATAATTTTTAATTTATTTTGCCCTTTTCTCTGTCAGTGTGCAACCGCATTTAGACTTTATAATGTTGGGTGATATGCTTAATAATGATACTATAGAGCGAAATTCAGTTTGATTACTCTTTGCATTTTGTCTATGCAGGTTAAACAACTGCCATTTTCTTATGCTCCTAGTAAGGGGATTCTCTTTTGCTCTCTCTACATTTGCATTTCATTTTTAGTATATTTTCCATTGTCCTTTTTCCATTATAATATGGATATATTATACTTTTTTACAAAATGGGCTAATTGAGATTTCTTTCAACATAATAGGATGTTTTTCTTAAATTTGTTATGAAAAATATACTTTTATACTTCCTTCTTGTCATAAGAAAAGAATTTTTACAAATTAATCCTCATAGAAAAGAAATTACTCAATCTATTAACACTTTGAATTACCTACCAATAGTATTTCATTTAATATTTCTCATTTCGTTTACATCTATTATTTTTTCTCTTTACTCTTATATTCTTCTTACAGTAGTACATAGTGAAACATAGTACAAGTGTTGGTCTGGAGAGGTCATTTTCTACTGGAAACTGGGATGTCAAGCGATATAGGATGCACCAGAAAGACATGACACTGGTTCTCAATCTCTTACCTTGTTGATTATTTCTTTCTTTAATTAAAACTTTACTAATTTTTTACTATGTTTACTGTTTCTGTTGGGCTGCCGCTGAAATCCCTCAAATTGTCACCAACTTCCGCTGTAAATCCAGCCATGACGTTTCTCTTATGTGAAACCTAGTTTTTTCTTTCTTCATTACATTTATATGTATATTTAAAACTTATATTTTCTTTGTCTTTATTTCCCTTTTCTTCCGCAGGTTGCATCAACATGTTCAATCTAGTGGGCTGTCTTCTCGAACCTGCAACATAAGCTCTTCGTTTTCCATCTTCTTTACTTGATTCGTGTTTCTTCGAGGTATTACTTGGAAATTATTTTGTGTAGTTAAGTTATTTACTTTTTTTGACTTGCTTTGACTTATGACTTTGAGCTAGTTAAGTTATTTTACTTGCTTTGGATTATCTATTGGAACTTATTTTATCTTACCTATTTCGAGTTGTTAGTTGGAGTTTATATGATGTGGTTGAGTTATTTTACTTTACTAGCTTTGCTTGGAGTTTTTACTTGTTAATTATTTTATGTAGATATGATACTTTGCTTGATCTGTCCTCTTTCAAGTTATTGATTGAAGGTTAATTTATGTTGTGGAGTTATTTTATTTGACTCGCACTTTTGGAGTTATTAATTGGAAATTTTTTTTATTTTACTTGACTATCTTTGCCTGGGGTTTATGTAGGTAAGACATTTTACTTCGAGTTATTAATTGGATCGTAATTTATGTTACTAACTTATTTTATTTGACTCGCCTTTTTCAGAGTTATCATTTGAAACTTATTTTATTTTACTTTTTTTTTTTGAGTTATCAATTGGAACTTATTTTATTTTATGTAGTTGAGTTATTTTACTTGATTAACTTTTCTTGGAGCAAATGCTTATTTTATTTTATGTAGTTAAGATATTTTACCCGACTCTTCTTCCTTCGAGTTATTTTTTGCTTATTTCAAACTCGTCTTATTTTACTTGACTAATTTTGCTTGAAATTATCACTTGTTGTATGTTAGTTAATGTAGGTAAAATATTTTTGACTCCTTTTGCTTTGAGTTATTAATTGGAGGTTAATTTATATAGCGAGTTATTTAATTGACTTGTCTTTTTTCGAGTATCACTTGAAGGTTATTTTATTCTTTTTTTTTAAAAAAAAAGTTATCAATTGGAGTTTATTTCCTGATGCTATATTGTTTTACTTGACTAACTTTACTTATGTAGGTAAAATATTTACTTGACTCGTCTTACTTTGAGTTATTAATGAGAGCTTAATTTATGTTGCGAGTTATTTACTTGACTCATTTATTAATTTTTTACTAGACTTACTGTTTCTGTTGGGCTGTTGTTGAAATCCCTCAAATTATCACCAACTTCCGCTGCAAATCTAGCCATGGCGTTTTTCTTTAGTGAAACCTTGTTTTTTCCTTCTTCATTACATTTGTATGTATATTTAAAACTTATATTTTCTTCGTCTGTCTTTCCCTTTTCTTCCGCAGGTTGCAGCAACATGTTCAAACCTGCAATAGTAAGCTCTTCGTTTTCCATCTTCTTTACTTGATTCGTGTTTTTTTAAGTTATTACTTGAAGATTATTTACTTTTTTTTACTTCCTTTGAGCTTATTTTGTATAGTTAAGTTATTTTACTTGCTTTGGATTATCACTTAGAACTTATTTTACCTTACTTATTTAGAGTTGTTAGTTGGAGTTTATTTCATGTGGTTGAGTTATTATACTTTACTAGCTTTGCTTGGAGTTATTATTTGTTACTTATTTTATGTAGATATGATACTTTGCTTGATTTGTCTTGCTTTGAGTTATTAATGAGAGCTTAATTTGTGTTGCGAGTTATTTACTTGACTTGTCTATTTTCAAGTTATCACTTGAAACTTATTTTATGTAGTTAAAATATTTGACTTGACTCATCTTACTTTGAGTTATTTCTTGGAGTTTCATTTATGTAGCTAAGTCTTTTTATTTCATAACTTATTTTATGTCGTTGACTTTTTCTTGACTCACCTTGCTTTGATTTAGTACTTAGAACTTATCTATGTTGTCTAGTTATTTTATTTGATTTGCTTCAAGTTCTCACTTGGACTTATTTTATGTAGTTTGGTTATTTTAGTTAACTCACTTTGCTTTGAGTTGTTTCCATGTATTTATTGTACTCTCCTTGTTTCGAGTTATCACTTGGAACATATTTTGTGTACTTAAAGATATATTATTTGACTCACATTACTTCGAGTTATATTTGAGCTTATTTTATGTATAGTTAAGTATTTGTACTTGACTCTACTTATTTTGAATTATCACTTGAAACTTATTTTATGTATAGTAAGGCTACAAATGTTTGCTAACTGCATTCTTTTTTTTTTTTTTACATGGCAAATTTACCACGAGATGTACAATATGTTGGGACAATCCCCTTTATATATGCTCCAAAATTTGAAGAAAAGAAACAAGGTTTGCATTGCAAATACTAGTTTTGATATTTCTGATTTTGTATGAGACGACGGAGTTATGCATGTTTCTTGTTGATTTTACTTGGTTTTATGACTTGATATAATGAACTAAAATTGTGTGAATTCTTGTCGAAAGAATCCATTCATACCTAAAATATTATACTTTCTTGATGCACAAATTTTGCTTTCCCTCCCATTAACAAGACTAGTTGACATATATGCCCTTTACTTAATGTGTGGAAATGGGGTGACATGTAGGGATTATCCATCACATTTGAAGAAATTGTATCACTTATTTACTTCGTCATTTTGTATCCCTTATTTACTTCGTCATTTTGTATCCCTTATTTTTTTTTGAAAAAATTGTTTTATTGAATAAAAACCATGAAAGATATGTGGGACTGTCTTGTGTTTGCCTTTTGTATCTGTTCCAAAATCTAAAGAAAAGCACACAAACACTTTGGTATGGACAGAATCAAGATTTGCTTTGCAAATACTGTTTTTGAGATTTTTGATTTGTATGAGATTTCATGCATTCATTGGGCTATATGTGTGCATTTTTTTCTACAGGACTGTGTCCATGGTTTTATTCAGTATTTTGACATATATTATACTTTCTTGGTTCACAAATTTTGCTGTCCATTAACAAAAAAAAAAAGTGATTCCTTTAGATTATGTTAAGACTAATGACATATAAACCCTTACTTGATGTGTGCAAACCGAGGTGATCAATTTGCACACATTAATTTTCAAGTTCCATCAATTTCCCATTCCCTTCCTTTTTATAATTCTGCTATCAAGTGTTGTGATTGTAACATTTCCTGCATTTTATAAAATTGTTTTCAAGTTTCATACTTTGTTTTGCTTTTATTGATTGTTTCTAATAGGAGAAGGATGCAACTTTGATATAAGATGAGTTTGTTTATTTATCATTAAGCTTTGATATCAACCATGATTATTTCTTTCTTTAATTAAAACTTTACTAATTTTTTACTAGGTTTACTGTTTCTGTTGGGCTGCCGCTGAAATCCCTCAAATTGTCACCAACTTCCGCTGCAAATCCAGCCATGGCGTTTCTCTTCTGTGAAACCTAGTTTTTTCCTTTTTCATTACATTTATATGTATATTTAAAACTTATATTTTCTTTGTCTTTCTTTCCCTTTTCTTCCGCAGGTTGCAACAACATGTTCAATCTAGTGGGCTGCCTTCTTGAACCTACAACAGTAAGCTCTTCGTTTTCCATCTGCTTTACTTGATTTGTGTTTCTTCGAGGTATTACTTGGAAATTATTTCGTGTAGTTAAGTTTTTTTTTTTTTTGACTTGCTTTGACTTTGACTTTGAGCTAGTTAAGTTATTTTACTTGCTTTGAATTATCACTTGGAACTTATTTTATCTTACTTATTTCGAGTTGTTAGTTGGAGTTTATATGATGTGGTTGAGTTATTTTATTTTACTAGCGTTGCTTGGAGTTTTTACTTGTTACTTATTTTATGTAGATATGATACTTTGCTTGATTTGTCCTCTTTTGAGTTATTGATTAGAGTTTAATTTATGTTGTGGAGTTATTTTATTTGACTTGCACTTTTGGAGTTATTAATTGGAAGTTATTTTATTTTACTTGCTTTGTATTATCTTATTTTACTTGACTATCTTTGCATGAGGTTTATATAGGTAAGATATTTTACTTCGAGTTATTAATTAGATCGTAATTTATGTTGCTGACTTATTTTATTTGACTCGCCTTTTTACGAGTTATGACTTTAAACTTATTTTATTCTACTTTTTTTTGAGTTATCAATGGGAACTTATTTTATATAGTTGAGTTATTTTACTTGATTAACTTTTCTTGGAATTATCATTTGTTGCGTATTTTATTTTATGTACTCTTCTTCCTTCGAGTTATTTTTTGCTTATTTCAAACTCGTCTTATTTTACTTGACTAACTTTGTTTGAAATTATCACTTGTTGTATGTTAGTTAATGTAGGTAAAATATTTTACTTGACTTGTTTTGCTTTGAGCTATTAATTGGAGGTTAATCTATATTGCAAGTTATTTAATTGACTTGTCTTTTTTCGAGTATCACTTAAAGGTTATTTTATTCTATTTTTTTTTAAAAAAAGTTATCAATTGAAGTTTATTTCATGATGCTATGTTGTTTTACTTGACTAACTTTACTTATGTAGGTAAAATATTTACTTGACTTGTCTTACTTTCAGTTATTAATGGTGTTCAAGTGGTAGGTTTCACTATGGTAGTGCATTTAACTTTACTTATGTAGCTTAAAAGGTTCTGAAGGGCAGTAATTGAGGTTCTAGTTCAGATTGCTAGTTCAAATAAAAAAATGGTATTTCCCGGGATTCAGTTCGTATCTTTCAAGTGGTTTTAAGGCTGGCCTTTAGTGATGACTATAAAAATTGTCTGTTCGGTTCATCTATTTAAGGAAACCTATCATTCATCGTTTCAATTTCCAAAAGTGATGGTAGAGGACTCTTTTGTCAGTTAGTGTTATTTTTCTGCAATTTGTGTTATTTCAATAGAGAAAATGCACTCTTTTCACTTGTGGGCCTGACCTTTCACCATAGATTCATGACCTTCTTTTGTTTTTTTGGGGTGGAAGAAGGATAAATTCCTTTATTATGGTTTGGACTTATACTGATGGAAACTTTTGATTTAGATTTACCACACTAACTCTTTTTTGTGGTATTACAAATATCAACAACTCTATAGTCTTATTGCAAGATTTCTCACTGACATTGGGCCTTGTTCACTGTTCTTGGAATACTCTGATTTGTGGCATATCATCTTTCATCCCTTTTGAATATATATATATATATATATATATATATATATATATATATATATATATATGTTTTCTTGATAATGTTAAATAATTCTCTTCCATCACATATATATATATATATATACATCCATCATATATATTTTTATTTAGAAATGGTTAATGTTCACAAAGAACAATTTTCTGATACTTTTGTACATCATATAAGACAATTATAAATAAGATTGTATTTAATTTCTTTTTATGTTCTAATATGCTAATTGTGCCATATTGCAGTTTAATCTAGATGAATCAGAAGTGTACAATTAAGAAAGGAGTCTGTTCTGTTTGCAGGTATGGTTTTTTTCTCTTTTGGTATTTCTTTTTCCAAATAGATGTAGGCATAGGCTTAGGTGTAGATGTAGGCATATATATGCGTATGTATAGGTCATAGGAAATAGGTGTAATTGTAGGCATAGGCATAGACATAGATAGTGTAGTCGTAAGTATAGGCATAGGCGTAGACGCGGACATAAGTAATAGGTGCAGTAGGTGTAGGCATATGCATAGGAAATAAGTATAATATAGGTATAGGCATATGAAATAGGCAATAGGTAATAAAAAATAAAATAGAATAACGAAATCCATGGATTTTAATCAAGAAAATAAAATAAACTGCCCACAATACTCATTTCCCTCATCATATAGTTTCCAACTTTGGTAGCTGAAGGTATAGAATTAACAGTAGATGAAGTTTTAGCATTAGAAATAGAAATGATAGAATTAGGACATTTATTAGAAACAGATTTCCTTAAACATACACCTAAAGGATATCGGGTAACATATGAAGATATTAATTATGACCTAATGGAATCTTCTAACACACCTCCTGTACAAGGTCAAGGTCCTAGTACGTCTAGTAACACACATGCACAATTGATACCAATTTTATACAAGGGGTTCAATTCAAATTAAACACTACATGCCGCCCCGTGCCAAAGATAACAGGTTTTTCATAAATGAGTACGTGTTTTGACGAGGTGAAATTCTCGACCGAAGCTTCAATGAATTTCAAAAGTCAAGATATAGAGAATAAATCTCTTATTCTTTCCTTTCCTCCAAACGATATACCTTTTTTTTTTTTTTTATAATTTTTTTTAGACTTCTTATGATTTCACCTTAACCTTGAGGCTAATAGGCATCCGGAATAATCAAAGGCCAAAAACACGGGCTTCTCCCTTAACAGGCCACACAATTCTTTAAGCCTAACCAGAGTCTATTAATCATAAGAAAACAAAACAAACAAATACAGAATCTCTCCAAGCTCACCTTAACCTTTCGGCTAATAAGCATCCGAGATATACAAAGATACCTTTTAAGCTTAACCAGAGTCTTTTGCTCGGAAAGATAATATTTAAATAACAGAAATTAACAGATGATGAAAACCATGTTATGAGATGCAGAAAGGATATAAGAAGATGAGTTCCTGAAATTATTGAGTTATCATACCCCTCTTTCCCATAGGGGTTTTAAGCTATCATTCTAATAAGAATAAGAATAAAGCAATATTAACATAAAATTAATACAAACTTACAATCTTTATTGATATATTGAAGAAATATTTGTACAAAAGCAAACTTAGCACACTTCAAGCTTTCTCACACTATCTTCTCTGCCTTCTCTCTATACTGATTGTTTCGTGTATAATTCTGTGTTTGTGTGTGTTATGAATTCCAAAGGGAAGCCATATATATAAGCGATTGAAGAAAGCAAAACAAATAAAGTAAACAAGCACTAACAGCAGTAACACTGTCATTACAAGATAAGTTCACACAAAAGCAAGAAAAAGTTACACGCAAAGCTGTAAAGAGGCACACTTACATGCAAAGCTGGAAAATGTCACGCGTAAAACAGTAAAATGGCACACAGTAAAGATGTCGGCCATATCGGACCGAGTGGATTCCTTCTGGTATGTCCCACCACTAAGTAGTGCGCAGAGCACTCGGATTAAACCTCCATTATCATGTTGTCATCTTCTTGTCGGGCATCAAATTCTGCCAGATCAAGTCCTGCAGGAGCATGTCCGGGTGGAATTTCAGTAACTTGTGTATCAAGGTAATCTCCGTAATTCCGAGCAACTTGATATTGATGAATGGATTGAACATGAAACATCTGTGGAATATCTTCCATGACATGATTGAGGAATGGAATATCAAAAGTCCTTTTGTGCAGGTATGGAATTCCAAAAATTTTCATATTTTTCTCCTCAGCGAAAAGTTGAAAATCATACCGGGGAATATGTGAAATTAGCGGTTGTGCTGCCTGAAGATATACTCCGGCAAGAGTATATTGTTCTTCTTCATGTCCTTTGAGGAGTGAATAACCAAATTCCAAAGGTTGCTTTGGATTGGTATTTTGTAATCATGTGTGGTAATCGGAATACTGTGTCGAGCAGCGTCAGGAAATGTCAAGGACCGAGGAACTGTTTCAAATTCAAGATTTATGTATCCGTTACGGGTAACATCTGTCTTGAGTATTTGCTGGAGGATGTAGGCAAGTCTCCACGAGACAGGTTCAATGTATTCAATTACTTGCCTAGGAGTAGTAACCATGACTCTTCTTATCATTCCAGTGGTAAACAGATTTTTGAATGTTAATAAAGAATCATTGTCCTTCCAAGTTCGCAGATCTATAGATGCTTGGACAAAATGAAAACCTTTGTCACATTTGCAAAATTGCTGAGGATGTTTATTTTCTTTAAAAGCAAGCACACAAAGTGCTAATCCATTTGATGGGTCTTCTTTGGTTTCTGCTTTTGCTCGTAACTGTTGCCGAGTTGCAAGAATATTCTGCTTAGTATCACGAAGAACAATCTCTCCGATTTTCTCTTTTACTTCATCAAGTTTTTCTAGAAAGACTTCCAAAAATTCCTTCTTTTGATTCCATTCTTTCTCCCATTCGTTTTTAAGCAAATTAAGCTCTGAAGTAGTTTCAGTCAACTTTTTGTCCATGTCATGTAATTGTCTTTCTAAATCAGCAAGACGTTTCGCTTTATTTCCATTTTCAACTATCAAGAACGTTCCTTTTCACGCCATGCTGGTGAAAGTACGGGATCAGTAGGGTCATCCAAGTGAGTGTTTTTTAGAACAAAGGATTTGGCCATTGAGATTAGCCAGGTGTCCAAAAACAAACCAATTTTTGGTTGATTAAATAGATTATCAACCAAGTATTGTTGTTCGGGAAGAAGAGGGAATTGAGATCCGAAAGCATGTTTAGGTGGAAAAGTTGGAAAGCTATAAGGACCGAACTTAAATTGGCTAGGAATGTTGTTGGCTGTCATCTGCAATAACAAAATATGGTTAAGTAAAAAGAAATATAGATCTAATTTATAAACCTATTCCCAAATGTCACAGGCTCCAGTAATGAAACGGTACCTGGATTAAGAATGAATC
>JAHSUH010001862.1:0-17072 GCA_025388415.1 Cynanchum wilfordii
CTGCATTGGAAGGGTGAAGCCGATATTGATGCTACGTGGGAAAGAGATGTTACTTTGTGGCAGTTTGAAAATCACATTGCAGACTATTGGAGGCAGCAGAGATCGACGAGGACGTCGATGCCTCTAAGTGGCGGAGGTATGTAAGACCCTTCGTCCCCGGACGTGGGACATGGTACCAACAACAATCATAGAAGCACAACACCACTAAATTTCTTGATTAAAACCAATAAGATTCAATTATCTAATACCAATTTCATCTCGTTTTATTCTGAAGTAAAAAAACAAAAACTACTAAGAAGTCAAGATTAAAAAAAGAAATCAAAATTCATTTAAGTATAAAAGGAGATATAAAAAAATTAATTCAAATTTAGATAAATAAAGAGAAAGTGAAAAGTCATATATATAAATTAATTAATTAATTTAAAAATCTCAAAAGTTATTAACCATACAATAAGATAAAAACACTAAAAAGATTGAAAAAATTACAATAATGTCATCAGAATTTAAATTACAAAATAAAAAAATAAAAAAACAATAAAACATCTAAAGTTCCACAAAATTACACACTATGTCATCATAAAAATTGTAATTTTATATATATTCTAGGTAGACAACCCACCCAAGTGTGGGATACCTATTTTATAATTTTTGTTTTTTTTATAGTTAATTTTTTCTATTAATTTAGCAATTTTTTTTAATAAATTTTATATAAATATTGTAATATTTAAAATATATTATTTAATCATAAAGACTAATAAAAAGTTAAAAGATATCAAAAGAATTAAAATACTATTATATAAAACTTTGTAATCTTACATTAAAAAATTATTATTGAAGTAGAAAAAAAAATTATATATATAAATTAAAAGATCAATATAATGATAAAAAAATTACAAAAATTTAGATTAATTATGTAAGCAATTAAAGAGAGTCTTTTAAAAGATTTTATATAATATGGATAAGTATTTGCTAATGAAATGTATTTAAAATAAATAAATACAAAAAATATTAAAAATATAATAGATAAGAAAATGTATTTTGTTTTTATCATTTAAAAATTAAAAAATAGTTTATAATAACAAAAATATTTATATAAATTAGAGGAAAAAGATTTTATAAATTTTAAATTTAATGTCTCTACTCACATTATGAGAGGGTCAAGAGAAAAAACCTTAAACATTATAATTACATTTTTTGGTACAAAATATAATAACAAAAATATTTTAAAAATTAAAAATTAAAAAATCATAATAAAGGATATGAGAGGTCGTTAGATATAAATATTTATTTTAAAAAAAAATTAAAGTGAAAAAAATCCTTAAACACAATCATAATTACATATTTTGATAGAAAATATAGTAACAAAAAAATTAGAAAAAAATAAAATGTTATAATGAGGATGTGAATTGATACATAAATATTTAATTAAAAAAAAACTCCTAAAAATATGAAAAAACAAACACATTAAAGAATATTATGTCATTAGAAAGTTGTATATGTTATTATATATATAAAAGATGGATATAAAAAAATAAAGACCAAATGAAAATTGAAAAAGAATATATATTAAAAAGTTAGAAAAATGAAAACAAAATATCATTAAATATAAGATAAACATAGAATTAGACAAAAAGATAAAAAAAATTAAGTAAATTACAATAATGTCATCATAATGATTTTTAAAAAAAACAAAAAGTTCAACAAAATTACAAAATATATGTCATTAGAAACTTACAATCTTATATATATACTAGTGGTAACACTTTGCCCCCATATGCAAAGTGTACCAAAATTTATGCATATATATATAATATTATGTTTGTAAATTAATCTATTACAATTTTATTTATAAAATTAATATTAAATGAAATAAACAAATATTATCAATCATGTAATATATAATATATAAATAATATATAACACATGTTATCGGATATCCTTGCTGCTGAGCCAATTAGAGTGAAGTTTGGACTGCCAGAAGAACTCATATTGGAAAGCTTGGTGCCTAAAGACTCTAATAGTCCATCTTCTAAAGAAAGCTCTCAAGCTAGAGAGCTTTCTTGATTACTTCATAACCTCTTTTCTTCCTCATAGTCTTAGTACTAAAAAGAAAAAGAAAACCCAATAAACATGAATATTCATTTATTATAGCAGTGAAGTGCAAATGTGGTTTCATTACATAGTTTTTCATTTGCGACAAGATAAAGATTATTTCCCCTTATTTATTTTATTTTATATAAAATAATAAACATCTAGAAAATTCATCTAGCTTCAGCAAAATATGTCATAATTCCAACAGTTATCAAGAAGCCCTAAAACTAAAATTGTTGTGTTTATAATATGCCTTTCTTTTCTAATTTTGTTCCAGTCAATTAAAGGAATATATCTTTGTGAAAGGTAACTGAATCCTGTATTTGCTAACAATGTGTTGTGTGTCAATAGGGAATGGTCCTACATGGGGAGGGACTAATAGGTCGCAAGAGTCAATAGTCATACTTCCTTCAGGAGTGTGCTTCTCCAATTCAGTGGCAATCAATAACCGAGAAAACAAAAGTTATATTTATTGCAGAAGCAAGAGGTACAAACTATTCTCACTATTCTTCAAACCTACCTATAGCTAGCTATCTTGGCTCTTGAAAACTTTAGACTACCACCAAAAGGGATGGAAAATGCCGGACCATAAATGTGATGGTGGTGTAAAGATGGAAGGAGTAATAGGAAACAATTGTTAGTTGTGGTTGTTTACAAGAAGGGCACATGAATATTTACAGTGCACAATATGTGAGTTACTGGATGCAATTCCCAAATCGGAGATTGAGTGCAACTTCTCCCCAAATTATCATTGGTCACACAGAAAAAGAAAAAAAAAATTGCAATTTCCTAAAAATTTCCCTTATTCGAAAAATTTCCTTTAATATCATCTAAACAAATTTACTCTTTTTCTTGCACAGTACTGTGCCATCCCATCATCATAAGAATTCTTCATGGATGAATTTTTACAAATTCATTCCTTGACCACACAACAATGGATTTAAATCCAACAAATGAATGTAAATAGAAGGTGTTTGATAAAGCAAGATAGAAACATAAAAAGATCATTAGATTGGAAAATGAACCATATGTTAGAAGAGTACTCACCCCCTAGCAGTCTTTCCATGAGTCCACCAGTGTGTTGTGTTGCAGATGAGAATTTCAGTTCGTTTCCAATGAGGAGCAGGCTTGTCCATGCTATCTATTGATAGAGTTGGATTTCAAGTTCCTTGTCCATTAACATGAATTCCTTCTCTAACAAGGAAATGTGATCAAACAAATTCTATTCTAAAGTTATAATCTAATTGCATAAAAAGTTAGATTTTTTTTCCTATGTTTTTTCCCTTTTGGAGAAATATGAAAGGATATACTCATAGTAATATAAAACAAATATGCAATCTTACTGGAATTGACATATGTATTAGACATCATTGAAAACTACAGTTTCTTTGATGGAAATAAAATTTGGAAAAAAGCATCCTTCTCCAACTATAGATTCTCTTAGGACCAAATTCTCTATCTATAGAACTATATTTTTAGAATAACAATCTCTTTTGTAAGGAAATATCAAGAAAATGATGCATTGTTGTGCTCCAATACTTATCATGTTCATGCAAAGTAATTTAAGAAATCAAAACTCAAGACTACCTCGAATTTGAAGTTGTAATAGCCTCTTCCCTTTGTTATTTTGTACCCATGGACTCTATATATTTTGGTTTTATTTTCTAGACAAGTAGGAGACAAAGAATTGATTCAAACTGATTCCGATTCATTGAGTCAATCTCTTTCATCTTAATCTAATAAAAAAATCTGTTGCAATAAACCTGCATAATCAAAAATTATGAATCAACATTTCCAGAGTGACAAAAAGGAGTAAATGTAAATCTTGTGTAAGATGATGTATGACTTGATTAATTATATAAGAATCACTAAAGATTTACTTCTACTTTTCCACACTTAATTACCCTAAATATTAGGGGGAAAATATATATATTTAGAGGTTTAAGTATCTAAAAAGGATACAAAAAAATATATATTATGAGAAGACTAGAATTATAAAAAAAACAAAATATATATATTAGTGGTATATATTAGTTAAACAAATAGAAAACATAGGAAGCTTTAAAATCTACAAAGCCAATAGGATGGTTCAATATCCTCATCAATGGTACCTCCAGTCTGGTGAAGCATTGCATCTATCTCGTCTCTATCTTCCATTTCAAAATGTGAAAAAATAAATAAAGAAACCAACATATAATAAACTCACAAACTTTCTCCAAATGGATGCAAGTATTGAATGCAATATCAAAAAGAGAGATATATGGAAAGTAAGAAGAGATAAAGAGAAAAAGGAAACCTCATCCGGCATCTGCTCCATTTGGAGGCGACAACCATCAAATAGGAAAGCAATTGCAGTCCGATTCATAGATACTCGTTCACAGTAAACATTCATTTGCTTCTTTAGCTATGTGCTCCTCTTAAATCTTAATCCTAAAAAACACCTCATTCCCATCCTGCAACAAACAGGGCTTCTTTTTTTTCGGATTTTCCCCTTTCCCATACTTCTTTAAAAAAAATTTCACAGTATAAAGATATATAAAAATTACTAAACCAATCTATTGTAAAACAAGGAAAATTAAAGTTAAATCAATCAAAAGAATATTAAATAAAAAAGCCATAGAGAGAATGAAATGAAGAGGGTTAGGAAGATAATGGTTTTTCCCACCACAGAAAAACGATCAAAAGCCTTATAATCAACAACAATAACAACAACCAATCATCTGTTTAGGAGAAAATTAAGAAACCCAACTCAAATGAAAAAACCTTAGAGACAACATAAAATCAAAAACAGTGAATGATAAAATAAATCACCAGACAAAACATAGAAATTTTCATAATTAGTAAAAACAAAGGAGCGCCTAAGACATGATTTTAACTTACAAAAAAAAAAGGTGGCGGGAACTTGGCCCTTGATGTTAAGGTTGATATGGCCAGATCGATCAACGACGGATTTTCTGTATTCCTCTTGGTTGGTGGTATCATATATAGCGACTCATATTCTAAAAATTTGGTATATGTTTGTTTTCAATGAAGAATGAAATAAAATGTTATATCCTTTTAAAAATGTTAAAACTACTCAATATGTCATTAAATTGTATTCAATGAATAATGAAATAAAATGACAATTTTATTTTAAAAAGATAATAAAATTACAATATACCATCAGAATTTTGTAATCATATATATATATAAGATATATATATATATATTATGTTTCAAATAAATTTTTTAAATTAATCTATTTGATTTTAGACATAAAATTTGTTGTAGACACTATAATTTAATAAATTTTGGATATTATTTAATTAATCATGAAGATGAAAAAAAAAACATGTGGTAAATGTAACAATGGAATAAAAGAGTGTCTCTATCAAAACACATCATTATCTCTTGGTCACCTCTTCATTTATAAATAGAAAATCAAGAGAAGCATTCGGATGTAATGGATGAGAGAGAAGAAAAGAAACTTTTACAATCCCTTAGAGGTTGGTCAATAGTTTCGGAAGCAACAAAACTCTAGCGCATTCTCCCATAGAGATCAAGCTCCAAGACCCGTTCAAACACCCACAAAGAAATGAAGCTCAAAGACACTCGAAGTTCAAATATAAAAATATATTATTATCTTGTGACATATATTTTTTATTATTATTTTACAAATAATCGAAAATTTATTGTTTACAAATTTGGCAATCTTTACCACCCATCCCATCCCTTTTCTAAGTTAATTTGCAAATTAACAAAGAAATCAAATCTAAAGATCAATTTAAAAATCGAATCAATTCAAAAATTAATTTAGAAATCAAATAGAAACTCAAATCAATTTCCAAAATTCAATTTAAGAGTCAATCTAAAAATTAATTTCAAAATTAAAAATAAAAACCTATTCAAAATCAAAAGATAACGTGAAATATCAATGAAAGAACTCAAATTTAAAAATCAAATTGAAAGGTCAATCTATAATCTAATTAAAAATCAAAACCAAAGAATTTGAAAATCAACTACAAATGAATTTAAAATCTAAAGTAGAAGAGAACCTCAAATTGAGAATCAAATTAAAACTCTGAGCAAAAAGTGTAACAATTCCAAAAATTACCTCAAAAGTATTAACTTAAATAAAATTAAAAATTAACAAAATTCAATTAAATGAGAATAGATCTAAGAAATCAAAAATCTTAAAAATCAATCAAAATTTGAAAAACTTCAAAATTTAGAAATTCAAAAATCAACCAACTTAAGAAATTTAAAATTCAAAAGAGAAATGATAGACTTAATATTCAAAATTTTCAAAAATTAGAAACTTAAGAAAATTATTAAAAACAAAAGTTATCAAGAATCATCAAATCAAAATTAGAATTAACTAAGAAAAACTATCTAAAATCAAAAACTAAAGAAGAATCAAATCAATTAAATAAAAATATCAAGAAAAAATCAACACAAAATATCTTGATTCCAAAAATTCAATCAACCTGAAAATAATCAAACCAAAGATCAACAAATTTCAAAAGAAAATATCTTAATTAAAAACTTAGAAAATTTAAAAATATCTTGAATCAAAGCTAGTACAAAAAATTTAAGAGAATTAAAAATTTCAAAGGATTGAAAAATCAAAATCTCAAATAAGGGAAAAATAAGTAAAGAATATCAAAATTATAAATTCAAAAAAAATGTAAATTCTTAAGAATCACAATTAAAGAAATCGAATTCTAAAATTAACTACTAAAAAATTTTCGAAAATTTTTTTTAAGGAAAACAAAGAGAAAATTAGTAGGTCAAGAAAATGATGTTATCAAAAATCAAAATATCTAAGGTTAGAAAAATCAATCAAATTCAATTAGAAAAAATTAGAAGTAAGATCAAAGGTTAGTTAAGGAAAAATCAATTAACCAAGTCAAGTTAAGAAAAATCATATCAAAGATTAGAAATCAAAATCAAAATCTAATTAGGAATATAAAAATTAACCTAGAAACAAACAATTAAACAAGCATGAAAATAAAAGTAAAACACCAAGATTAATTTCAATATCTAAAATATGAATAAACTGGAATTTTGAAGAAAAAAAAAATCGTTACTATCAATTAATCTTTACAAAATTCATTCAAAACTAAAAGAAAAATTTAATGACACAAATTCATGTAAACAAAAATAGAGTACTTAAGCAAATTTTCTTTAAAAATAATATCTCTTGGACATGAAATGTGCAAGGCAGAGTACCTATTATTGTATATAGCATGAAGGTAATATCAACAATTTAAATTTATTTAAAATCGTTCTACCCAAGAAAGTGTAACAGTTATTCCAATTTATGAACCATATTCTAGTTAGTGAATTAACCTAGGTATTTTATGAATTTCCAAGGTTGAGTTGAGACAAAGTAAAGACATCTAACCTAGAAAGCAATTAAATGAGCAAGTAAAGAAATATGAATCAACTAAGTTTTAGGATGAATAGAGAGATACAACTAACATGTTGAATCTAAGGCATTTGTGAAATAGGTAAGAGAGAGTTTCCCAATTTGAGTTGGGCTGGTCTTTCTTCAAACTTCAGTAGATCAACCTGTAGTAGTCTCCTCGACTCTTGGAGATCCTCAAGATACTGCTCCTTCAAGTGGAATCAAACAAAGTTCCTTTCGATTTGAGGCTACTAAGTAGAATTCTCACTTTTGGAAGTAGTAAAATGGAAAATCCTAGGGAATAGGGTAGTGATACAAAAATGGTAGAGTTTCCCTAATTTGTGTAAGTTCTCGACAACTGGAACAATGTAAAATTGTTTTATAAATAGAAAACAAATGTGAATTTTCCGGCAAAAAATCTTTGACTTCTCGCAGAAGAGACTCAACATGGGCGAGTCGGGTGCCGTGTTGCACTCGTGTTTTAAACTCGTGACATAGGCGTGCTCTGCCCGTGTTCAACCAGAAATTGTAGTTTTAATCCCTCTTTTTGCACTTTTCTTTTATTTATGCCTCAAATCCTTTCCTAAAACCAGTTTATCACAATTAAGAGTATTTCTATGCAATTAATAATCAATTATATTCAAATAAACACAAATTATGCCCAAAATACTCCCTAAAATGTGAAACATTTTAGTGTTATCATTGATTACTTTTGAAAAGATACAATTAGTATATTTGATTCGTTTTAATGTTATTTAACTACTTTTGAGTCTTAAAAGTTGAAAACGTAATCAAATAACTTGTTATTTCAGAGATAAAGTATGAGAAATCTAAAGTGCTTGTGTTTCAATTCAAACCAAATTCTACTTAAATTTTGACCGCTTTAAAAGGACACAATCATTATATTTGATTAATTTTAATGTGATTTAACTACTTTTGAGCCTTAAACGTTGAAAATGTAATCAAATAACTTGTTATTTCAAAAATAAAGTATGAGAGAACTTAAGTGTTTGTGTTCCATTTCAAACCAAATTCTACTTAAATTTTGACCGCTTATGAAAGGATATATATAATCATTATATTTGATTTATATTAATGTGATTTAAATACTTTGGAGTCTTAAGCATTGAAAAAGTAATCAAATAACTTTTTATATCAAAGATAAAGTATGCGATATCCAAAGTGCTTTGTTCAAAGTCAAACTAAATTCTACTTAAATTTGATCGCTTTTGAAATGATACAATCATTTTATTTGATTCATTTTGATGCGATTTAACTAATTTTGAGGCATAAATGTTGAAAAAGTAATTAAATAACTTGTTATTTCAAAGATAAAGTACGAGAGATTTAAAGTGCTAATGTTCACATTTAAACCAAATTCTACTTAAATTTGATTATTTTTGAAAGGATACAATCATTATATTTGATTCATTTTAATATGATTTAACTAATTTTGTGTCTTAAACGTTGAAAACGTAATCAAATAACTTGTTATTTCAAAAATAAAGTATGGGAGATCTAAAGTGCTCATGTTCAAAGTCAAACCAAATTATACTTACGTTTGATTGCTTTTGAAACGATATAATCATTATATTTGACTCCGACAAATTTTGAAATGACTATTTAAATATATACATTCCTACTTCTTAACCTATTATGGAAAACCTAAAATTACAAACACTTATCTAAAAAGCTAAACAAATCTTTACTATCTAAAGTAGGAAAAAAAAAAAAAAAACTTAGGAAAGATAAATTTTATTCTATGGAATTGAGTAATTTGAAATTTATTTGGTTTTGATCAATTATAATTTTACCTATTTGTGATTAGGTAAGAGGCTAATAGACATTATAATTTAACCTATTTGTGATTAGGTAAGAGGCTAATAGAGTGCATACATCGTAATTTGTGATATACTTTCATTGACTTTTCTTACCTATTACAAACTAAAAAAATACCCTTTAAAAAGGTATAAAAAATTATAGTCTCAATTGATTAAACAAGTATGAATTATAAAATATTAAATATATGAATATTAAGAGTAAAACATCACATTATTCTTGATGTGAAAGGGTAAAAAAAAACCTTAATTTTCCAAAATTTGAACCCCCCAAAAAAGTGTTACTCCTACTCTCATTAATATATATATATATATATATATACTACTGATACACTTCGCTCTCATGTGCGAAGTCTACCAAAAATTAGGTTAAAAAATATATAATCTTTTGTTTTTAAATAGACAATATAAAAATTTTATTATTAAAATTTCATATCATTACTTATTTTGTTAATCATTATATATTTTATGAATATATACATAATATACATATGTACTAACTATTAAATTAATATTATGAAATTATTAAATCATACTGTAGTTTAATAGGTATATAAAATTTCAAAACTCAATATAAACTTACATAAAAATTGAAAAAAAATTAAAAGAATAAATGATGAAGAGCATTACTTTAGTTATTGAACCGATTAAAAAATGTATATCTCTAAAATCAACAATAAATTAATTTTTAATAATTTCTTTAACCATTATTTCTAAGAATTTTTTAATAATTTTTTTTTTAAAAAAATGAGATGGAGATTAATGAAAAATTAATGTATAAAAAAATTATAATTTTTTTTTATTATTAGAGATAATATTTAAAAAAATTGTAAAGATATACAATAAATTTATTAAAGTTGGTTGAAAAATACTTTTTAAAAAAACTTAGAGCTTAAAAAAATGAACTTTTGTAATCTTAAAAATAATTACAAGTGTCATAAGAAAAATTTGGAATCTTAAAAAAAAATAAATAATAATTGGTTACAAATAGTAAAAAAATTGAAATAAAAAATGATTAAAAATAATATTAAATTAATATCAAATTAAGATAAAAAATGGATGTGAAAAAAATCAATAAATTAATTAATTAAAAAAAATAAAAGTCATGAAGCATTTAATTGAGAATAAAAGACAAAAAAACTCTAAACGTTCAATTTAATTACAATGATTCCAATAAAATAAAAAGTTAAGAAAAAAAGTTAAAAATTATTAAGCATTAATTGAGAATAAAAGATAAAAAACCCTTAAAATTTAATTTAATTACAATAATGCCATTAGAAACAATTTTGTTAGTTTATAATTTTCAATTTTGAGATGTGATTAAATTCTTTTAAAGATGTGATAAGATTATGAGTAGATGTCACATGAAACTATAAACATGCATGTTAATGTTGGATATAATATTATCACTTGGCTCTTGGACTCTTTAATAATATATATAATATACACATATATTAATTTATATTAATATAATTAAATTTATAGATAGTATATGGGGTGGTAATATTTTTTTACCAAAAAAATATGAATGATAATATTAAATCTGATATAAAAGTTCAATATAGTGAATTAGGATTGAGGATAAATAATTATATACTTAAAATGGATTAATTTATTTAATGATAATCGTGACTAGAATATAAACAATTCAAATATTTTTTGGTTATAGTAAATACTATATGGATGTGAAAATTAATGGCAAAATAATTAATAGAAATAAGTAAAAATAGTCTAAACATTTGTAGTAAAAAATCTATATTTTTCCCTTAAACCTTTTTTTGTCGAGTTTGAACTCTTTTTCAAACATTTTGAAATCGTAATTTTGTAAAAAATAATCTATTTTTATTAGAGTTTTCATATTTATATATATATATATATATATAAATTTTGAAAAGACAAATTAACCAATTTTATCTCTAACTTATAAATTTTTTACGATTTCATCATTTCTAAATTTTTCTGAATAATTTCATATTTATTTTTATAATTTTGACAAATTTTATTTTTCTATTAATTTTATTATTGATCAACGATTATGTTTAATAATAATTATTATACGAAAAGGACAATTTACTTAAAAAAACCAAAATTGCCGATTTTCCCATATGATTCCCTCCACCAGCTTCAATCATCTTCTTCATTCCACCATCTTCCATCATCTTCCTGTGGATTTTGTGCACTGAAAGATTTGTTCTCTTTTTAATATTTTGAGCTGGGTTTTTCGGTGGGATTTGAAGAAGAGGTTTTTTAGGATTTCTGAGCTTTCAGTGTTTTGAGAGGTGTGAACAAATGGCGATGAACACTGGGGGAAGGCTTATTGCTGGGTCTCATAACAGCTGATGAGATTGGGAAGGTATGACTCTCTAAATGTTTTTTTTTTTTTACTTTTTTGGTTCTTAGTTTTCTTCTTCGCATGCCATTTTTGCCCCTTTTTTCTACTCTAAATCTAATCCTGCATTTAGTTAGTTAGGGCTTTTGGCATTTGACCATAATTTTTCTTCCCATTCTCTGGCATGGTGAGTGATTTTCCACTGGTGGGATTTCTTTCTTATGTCCTTTTCTTGATTTTCTTCCCGGGTCACTCCTGTTAAGTGGAGTGGGGATGTGTCGGTGGGCAAGGTTACTGTACAAGCTTTGCCTTATTTTTCAGATTTAAGCTTAGACACATTCTGATTTGAGTGGTGGTTCTATTTGAATGGCTAATGTGAGTTAGTTCATTGATTTGGGTAACAACAACAGAAGATATTGGGACTCAAATGGCTTTAATTCGCCTTTTATTTCGATTCTTGCCCTAAAGACCTGAGTTTTTTGTTTCTTTGGTGGCTGGAATCGATGAGATGAAGTGCTGTGCATACATGTATAATGCTGCTCCTTGTAAATGTCTTCTTTTACTGTGAGCCATTGTCACAGATGGTGGAAGGAGGAAGATGATCGAAGATGGTGGTGGGAATCGTATGGGGAAAATCTGCAATTTTGGTGTTTTTTTTTTTTATTAAGTCTTTTAAAAATAATAAAAAAAATATTTCCCAAAAAATTTATTTTTACACTTTTAAAAAAAAAAAGGGACAGGCTGGATTTTAGCCGTTAGATACAGAGTGGACTCTGGTTTCCATTTATTTCTTTTCTTTCCCTCTTTTTTCACTCTTTCTCTGCATGCGCCATTTGGGGGTTTTCTTTTCTTTCTTTCTCTGCAATTAATGGCGCCATTTGGGGGTTTAGTTTTCTTTCACTCTGAAATTTTTTTTTTTCTCTGCAATTGATGGCGCTGGAGGGTTTTGATTTCAATCTTTTCTCCTTAGAAAAGAGGGTTACTGAAGTTCGAATAAATTGATCTTCTTTAATGGTAGATCACTGTGTAAGTACTAATAACCCTCTTCCCCTTCTTTTTTTCTCTTTTCTTTATTTTTTTTTTTTTTTTTTCTTGGCTTTAATTATAATTAAACCCAAAAGATTTCTTTGTATATGAATGTAAGAATTCAAGAATCCGTTCTGCATAATAAACTGAAATAATCTTTTGATAATAAAAAAAAATATCTTTATAATAAACTAATTGAATGGATTTACTGGTAATGGGGAAGAAAGAAAACTGTTTATTTGATATAAAGTTTTAGTATTTTTACTGGGTTTAGGGTTTCTGGTTTGTATCTTTTTCTTTATTCTAGTCTTTATTCTGGGTTTAGATGATTTCATCACTTCTCCAAAAAAATTTGAGGTTTGATTTCTTTGGACTTTTCAGAAATTACTCTCTTCCTTTTTCTCTTTTCTTTTTTATTTCTTGGCTGTACTTCAAGAATTCAAGAATTGATATTTGCATAGTTAACTGAAAAATTATTTTTTCTTGATAACGAATAGTATCTTGATTATAAGCTATTTGATATAAAGTTTTAAGTATTTTTATTGGGTTTATGGTTTCTGTTTGATCCTCTTTTTCTTTATGTTCTTTGGAAACAATTTCAGTAAATAATTCTTTATTTACTGATTTCAGTTTAGATTTCTGATAAATAAATATGCCTCTAATTATGAACATATATGTCTTTGTGGTTAATGGGTTCACCATTGACCACCAATTTGTACTTCTAGTTTTTATTGAATTTTAAATCGTTCGTCATAAAAAAATGCATTCAACATAGGGATCGATAAGGGGTTTCTTGCTGCTCCCATAAAATCTGCTGTTGATAAGTTTTATCTGGTTCCAGAATTCTTGAAGGTATATTGGAACTTTGACTTCCTATTTTGTTAGCTCTCTATGAGTCAATTTACCCACGGAAATAATTAAAATCCAAGGCCCAAGGCCGAACTTATTTTACCGATTAATTTTTTTTTTTCTAAACAAAAATATCATGAAAGACGCAGAAACTTACAGAAAGTATCAAACCAGTTGCTAATCAAACCCTAAGAAGCAATAAAGGGTTACAATAAAAATGTACTTTGGGATATTTTACCTGAGAAAAAGAGTTTGGAACAGATTTAATAAATTGTTGGAGAAGTTAATTATTCTTTTGTATATCTTTTCCCCTTTCCTGAGGAGTATCTAGTATTTTATCCGTCTGATTTAATAATTTTGGTTCCTTTATGCAATGGGATTCAATTATCACAATGGGTTTCTCTTTCTCAGTTCACCATTTGAGTATTGGAACTGGAAATTTTGCATGATTTGATCACGTTTTTGTATGATCTTCTTTAGAATTATGGTTACTTTTATCATTATACTGTGTTCCTCTAGGCAATTGGGAAGGGTTTTTAGTCAACTTTCATACAGTGTCCATTGGATTACTTGATTCATTTTTGTATTCAAGACAACATTGGCACAATTATCTACAATCTCTCTCTCACTCTCCTTTTTCTTTCTTTCTTCTTTGATATTTCTATGTTTTTTAGATATTTATTTCTATGCCTGTGTTTACTTGTCATCATAGAAAAATTGAGTGACATTTATAACTAATAACATTAATTAAATTTTGTAGAAAAAAATTGAATAGCTAAAGGATATTTTCTTTCAGTATAAAAAAGTACATTAATTTGCCCATGTCTTATGGACAGCAGTATTCTAAGCAAAAAGAATTTACAGTTTTGAGAAGTTATATGCTGTTGAAACAACTGTCTCTAAGTAAGTAATATGTGCCTGAAAATTACTATTATTCTAATGTCTTACCTGGAATTTTAGGTGAGAGGACTGGTGAAGCAACACAGATTCCTTTAACTTTTTTTTAAGAACAGAGATTAAGAAAATAGTATTCGCTAATGCTGAGATCAGATCAAAAGTTGATCCACGTGTTTTCCTCAGGTGAAACTGCTACTATTTGTATTCTTCTATACTTTTAATCTCATTATTTCTTTCAATTGTAAATTTTACTTATTATATATATATATTCATCATGATCTTATATATAATTTACTTTGATTATGACAGATACACTGATATTTGGATTGGTGAGCCATCCATGATCATTGATGGTGTGACTGAAAAGCTCAATCCCCATAAGTGTTGGCTCTCACACATTACGTTAGTATTTTATTAGAAGCACATGAACTCATATATATATGTGTGTCTCTTTGGTACGGTATCATTTAATTTGAATTTGAGTGAAAAATCTTGATTTTGTATTATGTCTATGTAGATTAGAATACCAAAAGGTAACTAATTAATCAGTAATTAATTTCTTTTAATTAATTTATCCTTGCCGGAATCTGATTGAGTTTTTCATTGCTATAACCATGAATATGGTTTGCAAAAAGGCGATTGAAAGTGAGGTTTGGATCTTTGGGTTAATCAAAATGTTTTATTGTTTCCCCATTTAGTCATATGATCATTTCACATTGCAAATACAAGATAGATACAGTGTACTATAATTTATATTCTCTTTTTGGATTAATTTTTTCTTCTTATAATTCCTGTACATTTCAGCTATGCTGCTTCGATATTTGTTAACATTGTGTACATTGGTTCAAAGTCAAACTGTTCTATCGAAGGTCAGTGGATGTTAAAATTTTCTTTTTTCTTGTTGATAAACAATATCCTAGTGGAATATTAAATTGGGATTTGCAGAAAGATGTTGTTATTGGGAGAATGCCAATCATGTTAAGAAGTAGCAGTTGTGTGCTATATAGAAAGGATGAAGTGGAATTAAGGTAAAACTCTCTTCCTTCTATGGTTGCATTTCATTTAATATGAGGTTCATAGGGAATAGGTACTCACAATTGTAACAAAAAATTGAAATTGACATCCAGAGTGTGTCTAAATTTTGATTATTGTTGTTTTCCTTCTCATGCTCTCTCCTCATATGTGTCTGTCCACATTGTGCTCACTTAAGTTGCAATTACAAGTTTATGTCTAAATTCTTGGTATTACATATTCAATTTATGCTGTAAATTGCTAATCATGATTTTTTCTTTACGGGTGATATTAATTCAAGAACAACTCTCAAACAACAGAATAATTATTGACACTAACAAGAAAGGCTAGTTAGCCCATGGATCTTTTTTTCAGAAGATTATTTTATTGTTTCTTTGCTTCTCTTTCGTCTACTCTCCCCATTAATTAAACATGTCCTCTCCCCATGGTGTAATTTTTTTATTCTTTTTTGGATATTATAAAATTTATTTTATTGTTTTATGCTTAATGCCTAAAGTAAGAGCTTGAATTTGTTATTACTAAAACTATAAGCTGTTTTGGCTATTGGTGTTGGACTATATTCTCCTCACAATACCAAACCTATCCATGTGTGCCATTTTCTAGTTGGTTAAGCTTAATGAATTACATATTTATTTGAAATTTCTTTGCTACACTTGAAGAAATAGAAATCCTGTTTCTATACTTATATTCAGTTTTATTGGCTAAATGGAATAATTGATCTTATTTCTTCTCAGTGTGCAAGCATTGGTTACAAGTAGTAGCACAATAATGACCAAAAGTAAGACAATAATCAAAATGGAGAAAGATAAGATCTACTTATATATGAATCAGTTTAAAAGCAAGGTTAGTTTACATGCTTCAATAAAAGTTTCCATTTCTAATTATTTCTATCCATTTCTTTACTCTTAACACTTCTTGCCCAGGTTCCCATTATGGTTGTTATGAAGGCCATGGGTATGGTAACTGATCAAGAAGTTGTTCAAATGCTTGGAAGGGATCCTCGTTATAGTGATCTACTATTTCCTTCAATTGAGGTACATGGCTTGGCCAATGAGTGTATATTAGGGTGAATATGCCTCTTATAACTTTTTCTATTTGTCATTCTTTTCCAAACTTTATAGGTGAATTTTGCATGTTTGTGGAAATCCTTAATTTTTACCATTCGTGATACCTTGTTAAGCTTTTTAGAGCCATTGACAATATACTAGACATGGTATCATAGTGGGAAGTCCTGAGTTTGAATTCCTACTATTACACTATTTGTTGATTATTGTGCATATTTTGGGCCTTTGTTAAGAAAAATTTGTGATCAGCCCTCTTGTGAGGGGGTGTGTTGAGAAGATAAATTTAACCTTTTAGAATATGTTATATTTTATCTTGATTTAACAATAAAGTCGGGGTGAGAATATTTGGGTGGGTGGCCATTGAAGGAGCTGAAAGAATCCCAGATTGACTAGATAGATTGCAGATTGAAAAATGTATCCTTCGCTTCTAGAGATGCCTTGTATACTATTGTCTTTAATTCTTCTTTGATGCTCGATCAAATCAGACTCGGAATTTAGTTGGATCTTATAGCATAGGGACTGCAAGCTTCTCCACGAAGCATTCTTCTGATTAGACT
>JAHSUH010001863.1:0-2500 GCA_025388415.1 Cynanchum wilfordii
GAAATCTATGAAGAAGATAGAATTAGGTCTCAACAAACAGCGAATCGGTGTTTTACTACCAGTCAGAAATTTCGCGTTGGACACAGTATTCATACTGGAAATTATGATCAAAGATTCCTTTATCAACCGCCATCAACCTACTTCTGGTGCCTACTGAAGCCCACTGGAAATATCAAAGTTCATTATCTTCCCATGAAGTTAGAATCACTTAAGACAGAAGTTTCTTTAAAAAGGTAGGCCAATCTTCATAAATTTCATCGTAAATATGAAAAACTTATACAAAAAAATGCGGGAGAAGGATAAAAAAAGATGCGGGGTCGTTTGTCTGCTTGGCAACAGCCAAGCCATGAGCTAGTTTCATAGATCTTTAGGCTTTGATTACTGGTAAAATAAAAACTTTTACAAGTAAAGCTTGAGGATTGGGAACATTCCATTGCTGTCATTTTAGACGGTTATATGGTTACGGTGATTTTCTGCGCTCCCATTGCGCCTATGATGCCCAGCACCCGGAGGTTTGTTAGCTAATTGTGTATCATCTTATGAGAATAGAGTATGGTGTAGGATCAGCGCTTCAAGGAAGAGGTATGCATAAAAGTATTTGCCTCAGGAGAACGTCCTGAGGTTCCATCCCCGTGTTCTAGGGTTTGAAAAGAGTGTGGATTTTCAAGGAGCAAGGAGTCTTATGATATGTTGAGGAATCTCTTGCTGATGATAATGATGCAGGCAGAACGTATCTTAATGCACGAGGATGGATAGGATGGCTGCCCGCACGTAAGGATTACATTACCCCCAATTTTTATGAAATACAAGATGCTCATTGAATGATAAGAAAAGAGATTTCTACTTTACTTCTACAATTACAAATCAGATATTCAAAAGCTTGCATTCTCTATCTAAGATTAAACAGAATGAAGTCATTTAGAAGTCCAACTAGGCTATAAACAAAAAAATAAAAGGGATTCCTTGGAATTATCGCCTTCCATTATTTAGGTTGGAAGAGATTTATTGACGGCTCAGATGAGCCCAAACCAATGGATGAACCAAAGAAGTTCTGTATCATGAAGTTTGACAATGCACCACGCATATTGTAGACCGTTTAGAAGAGGTTGTGGCAAGGTAGGAGTCGAAAAGTGGGGCCAGTTCTATTTATTTGTATCTGAACTTAATCTTATCTATTTCAATTTCTCTAGATTCGACTTGTTTAGTATCTCAACCAAGTAATTCTTATTTTGAAACGCGTCTTTTGAATATATGTAAAATGTTAACATTCTACGGCATGGACATAAAAGATAAAAAAGATCAAATGTAGAATCAATTCTTTTAGATAAATAGATAAGTATGCAAAATTTCTACCCCATCTATAAAAAAAATAGATGGGATATATCTCCATGAGATGGGAAAAAAGAGTATGTTATGGTCCAGGTTAACTTTGCTGAATAGGGATGTCTGAAGTTCATATCAATTAATTTATTGCAGAGGACTCATCCAAATTAATCATATCTCCAGGAACCAGATTTGAACTGGTGACACGAAGGATTTTTCAGTCTATCTGCTCTACCAGCTGAGCTATCCCAGCTAAGTCCGAATGTATCCTCATTTATTGTTGAGGGCAAGAGAGGTGTGTCAATTAAAAGGAGCGAAAGAAGATTCAAAAGTTTTAGTCTAGTGCGGAGTTTCTTGGATCTTAAAGACGACTTTTGAAGTTTCAGTGTAAGGTAATGATATAGTTGTAAATCCCATTCAAATGGGGATTTTCTTGCTCAAGATGCTTATCATCTTAGATATAAAGATATAATAGGCCATTTCCGCCGGATCATTTCAAACAGGTGTATAAGGACACTCGCAAGGAAAGGGGATAGAATGGATAAATAGTTGGGGGCAAGTAGGCTTTTTGAGGGATAAGAGGACAGACCACCTCCTGCTGATTTTTTAAGTCGACAGTTTCTTCCTCTTTACCTAGAAATTTCATTGTTGCAAGGTTTGACATGTAGGGCAGGGACTCTATCTTTATTCTGTCGATTAATCCGGTTCTTGAAAAAGATCACAGACTATGGGTAGATGTATGATCAATGAATATTCGAGTTCACCACATTTGAAGAAAAAAGATCGGAATGCATAAATTCTTACCACTTTTTTATAGAAAAAAATATAGACTCATTTGGGGTCTGGCATTAATCATTTGATTTTGATATAGTATTCAATACGTATGTATATCTTTCATCCTTTCCTGCACGGAATTTTCGATGGAAAGTTCTCTACCAACTGCCAACGCGGCCAACTCCATTTTGTTAAGAACAGCAAAATCCAAAAAATTCTGCACTACTTTCTTGTTTTCTGAACCTTTGTTTGCATGGAAAATAGGATTTGAAGATCAGGATTGCCCTTTTTCTTAATTCCAGGGTTCCTCTGAATTTAGAAGTCATCACTTGGTGGGTTTGCCCTTACTAAGGCTCAATCCAGTCAGTCCATGGCGTCTGCATTTCGCCCATATAGCATCCTT
>JAHSUH010001863.1:12500-13807 GCA_025388415.1 Cynanchum wilfordii
ACTTCAAAAGTCGTCTTTTTTAAGATCCAAGAAATTCCAGTACCTAGATCAAACTTTTGAATCTTCTTTCGCCCTTTTAATTGACATAGACCCCCGCCCTCTAATAAAATGAGGATGCTACATTCGGACTTAGCCGGGATAGCTCAGCTGGTAGAGCAGAGGACTGAAAATCCTCGTGTCACCAGTTCAAATCTGGTTCCTGGTATATGATTAATTTGGATGAGTCTCTCTTGAATAAATTAATTGATATGAATCGACATCCCTATTCAGTGTTAATTTGGATCATAACACATACTTTTTCCATCTCGCCGAGATATATCCCATCTATTTTTTTTTATAGATGGGGTAGAATTCCTTTAGATACTTTATCTATTTATCTAAAAGAATTCGATTCTATTTGATCTTTTATCTTTATGTCCATGCCGTAGAATGTTAATACTTCATATATATTCAAAAGACGCGTTCAAAAGGTTAAATTAGTTGGTTGAGATACTAACAAGTCGAATCTAGAGAAATTGAAATAGACAAGATTAAGTTCAGATACAAATAAATAGAATCCGGTTCGATTTCTTCATTCCTACCTACATAACTTTCTAGAACGGTCTAAGTAATATGCGTGGTACAAAGTCAAACTTCATGATACAGAACTCCTTTGGTTCATCCTATTGGTTTGGCTCATCTGAAATAAAAATCTTCCAACCCAAATAAATGGAAGGCGATAATTCCAAGGAATCCCTTTTTTTTTTTTTTTGTTATAGCCTAGCGAGAATTTAAACAAGACTTCTATTCTGTTTAATCTAGAAGAGAACGTACAAGCTTTGAATATCTGAAATTGTATAAGTGGGAAATCTTTTTCTTATCATTCAATGAGCATCTTGTATTTCATAAAAATTGGGGGCAATGTAATCCTTACGTAAGGGCCATCCTATCCAACTTTCGGGCATTAAGATACGTTTCAAGCGTGGATGATTATCATAAGAGATTCCCAACATATCATAAGACTCTCGTTCTTGAAAATCCACACTTTTCCAAACCCAGAACACGGATGGAATCCTAGGATTGCTCCTTGAGGCAAATACTTTTATGCATACCTCTTCTGGTTGATCCACGAATGCCAATCCCGGAGCTTTACTTCTAAAGTTTCTATTCCCTTAGTAATCAAAGCCTAAAGATCTATGAATTAGCTCATGCTTGGCTAGCCAAGCAGACAAACGACTCCCGCATCTTTTATCCCTCCCGCATTTTTGTATAAGTTTTCATATTTCGATGGAATTTATGAAGATTGGCCTATCCTTTTTAAAGAAATC